>JBBPUM010000298.1:0-20001 GCA_038094695.1 Chiua aff. virens | reverse complement strand
CAAGTTGTGTCGCCTGCAATTTGGAAATCATCCGAGTCCATCATGATCCTTTACTACGGCGTTACTCTGGCTCCGGCGAGCTATAAATGTGTTTTCTCTCTTTCATGCTTTCAGCAGTTTCAAAGCCTCCTACTATCATTTAATTCATTTCAACTCTCGGCATGATATCCAAGCATTTCTTTTCTTTACTGGCACTTGTGGTTACAGTGCCACTTCAGGTTTGCCAGGCTGAGATACCGTATAATTCAGAGACACTGGAATTCGAATTCAACTTGAATGGCGGAGGAGCCAGCGATCCCAGCGATCTCTCGAGTTATAGGCGGGGAGGGGAATGGCTGGTTGGATGGTATGCAAACGCACTTTGACTTGCTAGTGACCCACTTCTTCAAATCGCTTGCTTTACAGGAATATTGTGGACCCTGAGGTGAATGGGCTTGTTTTTGACTTGGAGATTGGGTGGACTGACTCAGAGGGTCTCATCTGGAGTACGTCTCCCATCCTGATTACTCAGTACCACTATTGAGCAAGCTTGTAGCGGAAACTGTGGGTTATGGCGCGAGAGTTTCAGATAAAAGCGCGTTCTTCTGGATCTCCGAAGACATCTTTGTCCCGTACGAATACCAGCTAGTCGGTGAGTCTGTGCATCATCCCGTCATTCACCCTGCTGACCTTCCTCCCAAGCAAATTTTAATGGTGCAGCCGCGGCAGTAAACGCTGTTAGTGAACCATTCTTACTGTCAGCTTGAGCTTCGGGTCAAGCTTGAATATTTGAGGTTTCTGAAGTTCTGTTTTCTTATGTAACTCACACTACATCACTGTGGTATTGTTCTTATTTATGTAACCGGGCTTTCCTATTCAAGTTACGGACAACGGTATTTTCATCACCAGTAGGCTAGGTGAACCTCGTTGGCGAAATTTACATCGTTGTGACCCAATTCAGTAGTCGCACTGACAATCAGTTTTATTGAAGTACACTAAAAAGGATAATGGTTTATTAGTCGAAGGTTTCGGTCTAAGGATGTTCCAGGCACCGTCGCAACATTTATCAGTCCTACCGGCATTGGTGACGTGGATTTGGTACATATTGATACCGCAACCCATCAGTTGATTAAAGCACGGCGCTATTACTTTGTAAAACCTTCGATTTTGCAATTTCACTTGGAGACACTCTAAGTTCCGACGGTGGTCGACCACATCAGTAGCAAGTCCAGACATTCCCGACAGTTCATCGATCGAAACATTTGTGTATTTGGTTGGAACACATAATACGTGTGGATAAATGTTACATGGGAAGACAGATGATCGTAGCTATGCGTAATTTCTAGGAATCATTCAAGTAAGCGTATATCAACAAACCATCACACTTTCCCATCGTTGAAAGAGTCGTGAGATGTAGAGGATATATTGTGAAGCTCTACGTCGCGCTCTATACCCGGTTGTTGGACTAGCCTGACCCGAGATACTACATCGGTGCTGGGGGTGCTGTGTTCCGTCCCAAATTTCTCGGAAGCAACGGTGTTCCGATAAAGCCCGACTCTGACCACGATCAAGAGTGGTGTTAAGACCTAGTGAGGTGGGTAAGAAGTGAATGTTAAAGAGTAGCCACGACGTACAGCCAGTTGTGATGCAATATCGAGTGATGGAATTGCATATGGAAAAGGGCTTCCATTTTCTGATCTGTACAAAGCCAGCATAACGACTGTCGCGCTGGAAAAAATGGCACCCGATTCGACAATGACGTATATAGAGTACGCGTAAGGGTTGCCGGAGGAGTGAGTAACGCGGAAAGATGCGACGTTGCGACCCAGCCACCACAGTCGTGCAGCAATTGTCAATGTGACGGAGACGTTGACGATCAAGTCCAACGACCACGAGCTTACAGTCAGAGGAACCAGTGAAGACAGGTTGGTAGTCGGGATCGCGAATAAAATGGCATCCGCATAAGCCGTGGCTAGTGAGGAAGTTTGTAAGCTGTCGAAGTATAAGACAATTAACAAACCGATGCAAGCCAAGTCCATGAGTATCTGGACCACAAACACCTCGGTTAAACATGATCAGAATGATTCAGTCAGCCAATTTGCTTACAAAAGGTATTGGGATTCTCCAATCACGGTTAAAAACGACATAAAGGCGCCAGATCTGGTCGGCTCGTTTAGACTCGATTTATGATGGCTCTGTCAAGTTCGTACTTACCAAAACAATATCTTGCACAAATGCCTTTCTCTATGTGTCAGCTCTAATTCCCATTAAGTAGATTTTCTCTCGTACCAAACAAACATAGACTATATCCTTGAGTGTGCGCATGGGAAGCGTGTAGGCAGTAAAGTAAAGCGTGGCGTAATCTTGCACCCCTGGAGGAACATATATAAACGCTTCTAAAAGCTGTCTCAATGATGCTGCAGTGTAAACGGTGGCTAGCACGAAGAGTACGGTAGACGTTGATACGAGAACCCTGATAAGACAAGATAAGTCCAAACCAGAAACGAGGGACAATGAAACTTACCATCTGCTGCCAGAGGAAACGCTTCCCATTCCTGACATGAGCAGGTACATACATATACCATATACCATACAGCTAAGCCGTGACTTGGTTCAATTTGTCCCGCTATTTGATTATGAAAAACCTACTTTATGCCTGGATTTCGATCCCGAGGTTTAGTTACGATTGAAAACAAACGTTTCCGACACGCACCATATAAAACAGTCTCCATCCAGATAGAGACCAATGATATCTCGCCTAGCGGGGGCAGGGTATCGATGGCAGTCGCCATTTTGCTCAGGGAAGTGTCGACGGCGAGAGTGCCGTGTATGTCTCAGGCCCGTGTTTAATATTTGTGAATGCTGGTGCGGGCACAGCATGACGGGAATGACCGCGAAGAGATATGCGACCCACACTGCTTGTATATATCAAAGGAGCAGAGGTACCGCCGCGGATAGATGAAGCGCCCATACTTGTAGTCTTCATCCCACCACACGACACCCGACCTGATTTGTACACTGGTCCCGCTGATTTCAAATCTGTAATCAAGGTGATGCGATGATGGGGTAAAAATGGCAGTACCGGTGCTGGTCACAGATGGACTGCGGACAGATTCGGAATAATACCGTGGCCACCATCCGAGAATGAGGAAACCAGCGCTTAGCTGAAGGCGGAAGCAACTCACTAGCACATATCAGAACACACCCATCACGGGCTTCTTGGACGTTGAAACTCGGTCGAAGAACAAAGCCGAATTTCAAAAATCGCGCATTCGATGAATACCCGAGAAATGAATTTCCCACATTCTCTGAGTCATACCGCGACTGTCAACTGACGGCCATCTGAATCTGATCAATAATAACCCGAAAAGTTTGATCACGACTCACCTCCCAGCTAGTCCCAAGAGTGCTAGTAAGTATCGTTCAACGAAAGTTTTTATAAAGTGCCAACAATTTGTGTAGCATGCCAGCTAGTGGAAAATGCCGGTGACGGCAAATGGTGAAAGATGGAGGGTTGATTCCGACCCTACTTTAAGTCGCGACTCGGAGATAACTCGGAGTAGGAATCAACCGTGGACGGAGGCTGTGAGGCTGCAGTCGCCCCCGTGGGTGGTCCGATCAATTGGTCACAGCCAGTGGTCTCAGATCAATATTGAGCGCTGACTCGGAGCCCCCAGTACGATGGCGACCATCGCCTCTTGCGGTTAAGACTCAACACCAGCGACTCAGAGACTCTCGGGCTCTCCCGGAAGCTTCATCCAGTATGATATCGACAGTCCTTACTCAACGGCTTGCACACCCACCTCTGCGACTCGGATGAGTTGCGTTTCCCAATGTTATCCCATAGTTTGATCTCCAAATCGTGCCACCTCAGTGAGCGTCGCTTCCCAGATATGACAGTACTTCTAGTCTATAGTCCCCCAACAGCCACACGAACATTCTAGTGAATTTTAGTATCTTCGTTTTGCATCCGGGTAGGTCTATCACCGATCAGCTATATGTCGGCGACTTGCAGTGCTCGCAGTCAACAACCATGACCACGCATCTGTGCGGAACGGGGTAGCCGCGTCGCTAGAGGCTAATGTTCTGAGCGCGATTCGTGCGTGCTTGTACAGTTCTTTTCTCTATCAGATATTTCGGGCTCCAAGCCTCCAACACACTGCCGCGTTACTTCATTTGATCATTACCGTTTCTTTGACACGGGCGTTCCGAGGCATCGAGATAAACTGGTTGCTTGCGACTGTCTGAAGCTATTTACCGCCTGAAACACCAAGGAAACACTCGATCACTTTTTTTTAAAAGCAGGTTATGCTGTCTTGCTTGAAACCCCGTGATCCTCGGTGTTGAAGCTATGCAGGATGGTTCTACAACTGAACATGGGTGCCGCACCGCGAGCACTGCCAGACTTGGAAACGACACCGAAAGACAAGCGTGTGCAGTTAGATAGTCACGCATCCCCGTCCGACAGAATACGCTGTGTGGCACACACCCCAGTCATTCGTCAATTTGATTGCGATGATAGCACAGCCCGGTTTGTAATATATGCTTGGTTATCTTGCTGTCCCATAATCTCCATTTGTTGCGTTGATCGGTCTGTGGGATGTCCAGAAGTGCTTATCGATCCGGCATGTCGGCATTTTCCAGAGGCATTAAGCAACACGCTGCTATGCCATAGTCCATCAAGGGGATAATGTGTTTGTGCGACCAAGAACTGATATGAGTTGTCCGATAAAATCGCGCTTTTTACTACAAGATGCGAGGTATGTAGTGGTGCGCAACAAGAACGCAGAAATACACCCTCGCATATACTACTCGGATCCGGCCTTGCCAACCAACGACTCGTAGGAGTGATACTAGGAGTTCAAAACCCGTACCTCGGGCCCACCAGAACCAATAGGTCAATCGGTCACGATTACGCCGCAGGGTCGAAAGCATATCATCCAGGTTGGAAACGAAACTCTGATCCTGTCTCGTGGCCTATTCTAAATATGATGTTTTCAGTCATTAATATAGGCCAGGCCGGAAAAAAAAAACTATGCTCACAGTCACCGAAATGAAGGTCCCTCCCCTAGAGGATGGAGGCGTGTCGCTGGCTGGCGGTGGCTAATCCATATGGTAGTTGAATCATCAAATAGCGCAAAAGAAGGGACGTACAGGAGCCGTTTGGTTTGGTTTAGCCGAGTCTGGAACATGATCGGGCCCAATAGGCTGGGAGACATCTGCCTGTGGACGATTAACAATCGGCGCCCTGGCAGGCGGCGCCTCTTGCCGCCTCCGTCGAAAGTAATACATGAACAAGTGATAGCGTTCTTCCCCAGGGGGCGCGACGACAGTTCGCTAGTTCATAAGTTCATTTTCCATGGTCCATATTCAAAATGAGAGGGCTTACTGGTGCACGCTGCCCTGCGGCCATCGTCGAAACGCGTACATGGTGTTTCCGTAGGGAGGGTGGTAGTGCGTCTGCTGGATCGGCAGGAAGGCTAGCTTGGTTTTTCACACTTCGTCTAGTCCTTTTTAGCCACCTTTCGAGAATTGGGCGGCCTTTGGAGGAGCTGATGTTGTCCGGCCGTGTTTCCGAAGAGGTCATTTGTGGTGCAGATAACGTGTGGGATGCCTCCAGTACGTCATCCACCTGGAGATGTCCAGAGGACCTCAGCGACGGCGGCTGCGACATTGTCAACAAGGGGGGAAAGCGATCAAAACAGTTATATACCTGGCCATAATCGAAGGCGGGTGCAGGTGCAGGTACACTCGTCCGAGTCGGAATTTCGACCTATGATTGGTGAGAGTCAAATTTGAAAGACGTGGAGATGAGTTGATACCTCAAGGAGGTCGATGTTGTTGTCTCTATTCTCAGACTCAGGGGCATGACTTGATAACTGATTAGCCGCGCATACAGATGTGAGATGTTGCACTACAATGTCGAGATTGCAAAGTCTTACAGAGTCAAGACCAGAAGGCCTATTCTCATCAACATTCGGAATTGCATGCTACTGAGAGTGGGTTTTCAGCTAGCCAGCACGGTGATCACGACGCTCACCCTTCCAGTAAGGCCTCCAAAGTGAGAGTCGAGGTTGTAAACAGTAATTTTTCCATCTTGTTTCCCTGTTGCAAGATAGGTGCTGTTCGAGGAGAGGGCAATAGAGTGTAATCGAGTCTTGTCGTGCGAGTCGTCTGAATCATCTGAGCTGTCCGAGTTGTTCGAGTCGTCCGAGTCCGCGGTGACCGCACCGATTACAGTAAGAGTAGACGTGTCCAAGAAAGAAATAGAACTGTACAGATAGAAGACAACGAAATGCCCGTCAGCAGCTAGAGCAATTGATGTGACTTTGTCAAAGCTTGGTGATTCAGCTAGCTGAGTTCCCGTCAACGCATTGAACAACTTGATTCTATCATCATTGTAACTAGCGAAGATTTGCTCCCCGTCTCTCGTCCATGCGAGCGGAGAGATTGCACAGAAAATCGATGACTTGGACTCGATGGTGATGAGTGTTTCACCTGTGTTGCTGTTGACAATAGTGATCGGGCCTTCGCATATGGAGACGGTAAACTTGTCCCCATTTGGAGAGAACCGGATCCCGTTGACTGTTCTGTTGAATTGCAGTGGTCCCACGAGTCTTTCCCCCGTCGAAACGTCCCACAAACTTGCAGTACCAGCCCATCCGCCGGTCCCTGTAGCAATCCGCGTCGAGTCGGGTGACCAGTCCACTGCCCATGCACAATTTCCATCCTCGACTTGACAAAATTTTTCCCGCAGCTCGACGTCCCAGACACTCGCTCCTTCTTCTGTTCCACAAACGACCGATTGACCGTCCTTCGATATAGAGATGCCATACAAGCTCATCCCTGTTTGCCGTGCCACCTCTCGACAGTCAGAAAGTCGAAACCGTCGAATACCGCCCTCGTTTCCGCTGAACAGATGCTTCCCGTCATGGTCAAAGGCGATTGCATGAACTTCGCTTGAGTGTCCAATATCCAGCATCATGGGGCCATCTTTATGAATATCTAGTGAGGTTCCATTCACTCTTCCGGTCTACTACTTACTGTTCTTGGTATCCGACATTTTCTTTTGTGTTTCGAGACGTAGGGTTGGAAAGCGAATGGGTGTTTCGGTCTATCTACCTGTGCAAGCGCTTCAAGACACAAGCTTAAGCGCTCATGTCTGGCGCTCTTTTTTGTTCGGATCCTCATCGTGCCGGTAGCATCGTGCCGGAAGTCAACATTGATTCGTTCCCCATGACCAGCTCTACTCACGGCTTCTGTATCTACAGCACGATCTCGACGAGCATACTCACCCACTCCTAATAAGCCTCAACACCACTCACGAAACGCGCACCACTGATCCCCTGACCTTTTCACAGGGTATACGCTATCATCCCAAACGTATCCACTGATAGACGAACATCAATCCCCTCTAGTTTCATGGTCCCTTCCCCATGTGCGTATTCGGTGTTTTCCAGATGACCCAGACAACGCAAAACACGTTGAACAGTTGGCCATCACAAGTATGGGTGTATGCACGTCCATCATAGTTCTGAGCGTACACGGAACACATTTGTCTCAGAAGTTTCCTCAGCGTGCGTAATCAGTTCTGCTTTGGAACAGCTTCGTTGTTCGTATAATGGCTGAACACGTCTCCCTGGTATCGACCTCAGCTTTCCTACCTACTCAAGTAAAACGACTGCGTATCTACAAGACGTTATAACCACATATCCTTCATGCAGTGCCATGCTATCCCAGCCGTGTAAGCGATGTGGGGGTACGTCCAGTTGGAACCAGGAAGTACACGATCGCAGAAGCATTGACCAGTCCGAGTCCGACTGAGATATGATGCCCTACGCCAACCATCAGATATCAACACCGACGCGGATAAGGGCACGAGTCCACCCACGATACGAAAATCTTTATCTATTTGTCACACTTCCTGTTTTGTGCCCCAGCTGTGTAATACAGACAGTTGTGGCTTGCAGGACAATACATCATATCACCTTGTTCCCAGCAACCACCAATAGAGTGATTAATTTTGTGTACAAGGAAGCCGAAAACAATATAAATATAACAAGACGAGGTGATTGAAGGGAGTGATACTTCTAGCATATCCAGTAGTGAACCGGTGACATGGAATATATGCGCATAAATCAAAACAGAGTACGGCATACATACAGTCAAGGCTTTACCCTAGCAACCGATATGTCCCAATCCCGAAAGGCATGTCTCCAACACCTGGGTCGAACTTTGCACAAGACCACCGCAAGGCGAATCAATCAATCTGCCAGTGCCTCATCTACGCTACAGGGTCGGAAGCAAATGAGCCATGTAGGCACTAGGAAGTTAACTCTCATTCTATCGGGATGTGCCTGACTCTAAGTGCCTTCAATCTCTCGTATCACACTGAAGGGAAATAAGCTCACTGTTACAGTGACAAACTCGGAGGCCACCGTTGCGCTACTGCACAAAGGAGGAGACGGATCGTTCGACGGCTGGGGAAAATGAGATTCATTCACGACATGATCTACCATTAAAAGGGGGAGAACGTACATGAACCGATCGATGTTGGCGTGTTAGATACTTGAGAGTGGTGGGAACATGTTCCTGCGGCGGCGGCAAGGGCGCATGCTGCTGAATACCTCCGGAATAATCTGCACTGGGTGCGATATGTACTTGCTAAGGAATTTGTGAGACACGGCACGTTGATCGTGTGCCGAAATAATATTGATCACGTACCGGACGCCGCGAAGGGACTATTGTGGAAGGTTGACCGGTGCGGGTTCCCGAACGTTGCCTCGCCCATGTCTGAGCCCTCAGCCATCTTCTGATGCTTGGACGGGCTGTGGATGGGCTGGAGGTCTCGGGATGTTCCTCTGCACACGGCCCTGGAGAGGAAGGTGCCTGTGGAAGATGAGGTGATGAAGGTATAACGCGAGATAAGTCCACTGGTGGTCCATCTGTCTGAAGATGAATAGAAGACTGTGACGAAGGTGGCTACAACAAAGTGAACACAAAAAGAAAGTGTTCAAAATGTGTACAAACCTGCTTGTAATCAAAAGCAAGCCCAGGTGCAGGTGCACTCGTTGGAATTTCGACCTATGACTGGTGAGAATCAAATTTGAAAGGCGTGGAGACGAGTTGATACCAGGTCGATGTCGTTGTCTCTGTTCTCAGACTTGGGAGCATGATGACTTGATAGCTGATCAAGCACGTGATACATATGAGATGAAGCGTTACAATACTGAGATGGCAAAGTCTTACAGCGTCAGGATCAGAAGGCCCATTCTTATCAATATTCGAGGTTGCGTGCTAGGCATTGAGAGTGAGTTGTCAGCTGGCCAGCACGGTGGTCACAACACTTACACTTCCAGCAAGGTTTCCAGAATGAGAATCAATGTTGTGAATAGTGATTCTTCCATCTCGTTGCCCTGTTGCAAGATAAGTACTATCCGAGGAGAGGGCAATAGAGTGTAAAAAAAACCGAGTCACGTCGTTCAAGTCGTCTGAGCTGTCCGAGTCGTCCAAGTCCGAGTCATCCAAATCCGCGGTGATTGAACCGACTACAGTGAGTGTAGATGTGTCCAAGAAGGAAACCGAACTGTACAGATCAAAGGTAATGAATTGCCCGTTGGCGGCTAGAGCAATTGATGCAGTGGCTTGGTCAAAGCGCGGTGATTCAGCTAGCTGAGTTCCCGTCAATGCATCGAACAACTTCACTCTATTATCACCGTCACTAGCGAAGATTCGCTCCCCACTCTGCATCCATGCAAGTGGAGTGATTGACCAAAATCTCGATGACTTGGTCTCGATGGTGATGAGCGTTTCACCTGTGTTGCTGTTGAAAATAGTGATCGGGCCTTCCCATACGGAAACGGCAAACTTGTCCCCATTTGGAGAGAACCGGATCCCGTTGACCGTGTCGCTGAATTGCAGTGGTCCCACGAGTCTTTCCCCCGTCGAAACGTCCCACAAACTTGCGGTCCCTTCCAAGGTCCCTGTTGCAATCTGCGTCGAGTCGGGTGACCAGTCCACTGCCTCTGCAGAGTTTCCATCCTCGACTTGACAATTTTTTCCCCGCAGCTCGACGTCCCAGATACTTGCTCCTTCTTCCGTTCCACAAACGACCCATTGGCCGTTCTTCGATATAGAGATACCCCTTAAGCTCGTACCTGTTTGCCGTGCCACCTCTCGACAGTCAGAAAGTCGAAACCGTCGAATACCGCCCTCGTTTCCGCTGAACAGATGCTTCCCGTCATGGTCAAATGCGATTGCATGGACCTTGCTCGAGTGACCAGTATCCAGTATCATGGGGCCATCTTTCGAAACGTTTAGAGGTGTTCCATTCACTCTTCTGGTCTGCTACTTACTGTTCTTGGTATCCGGCATTTTCTCCTATGTTTCAAGACGTAGAGTCAGAAAGCGAACGAATGTTTCGGTCAATCTAGTTTATTTGCGCAGGCGCCTCAAGGTTCAAGCTCAAGCGCTCATGTTTGGCGCTTTTCTTACTCGAACCCTCATTGTGTGTACAGTCCGCACTGATTCGCTCCCCACGACCAGCTCTACTCACTACTTCTGTATCCACAGAATATGATCACGACGAACGTACTCGCCCACTCCCAATAAACCTCATCATCCCAAACGTATTCACTGATAGATATACGTCGATCCATTCTAGTTTCATGATCCCTTCCCAATGTGCGTCCTCGGTGTTTTTCAGATGACCCAGACAACGCAAAACACGTTGAACAGTTGGCCATCACAAGTATTGATGTATGCACGTCCATCATAGTTCTGAGCGTACACGGAACACATTTGTCTCAGAAATTTCCTCAGCGTGCGTAATTAGTTCTGCTTTGGGATAGCTTCGTTGTTCGTATAATGGCTGAACGCGTCTCCCTGGTATCGACCTCAGCTTTCCTACCTACTCAAGTAAAATGACTGCGTATCTACAAGATGTTATAACCACATATCCTTCATGCAGCGCCATGCTATCCCAGCCGTATAAGCGATGTGGGGGTGTTAAGGGTACGTCCAGTTGGAACCAGGAAGTACACGATCGCAGAAGCATTGACCAGTCCGAGTCCGACTGAGATATGATGCCCTACGTCAACCATCGGATATCAACGCCGACGCGGATAAGGGAACGAGTCCACCCACGATACGAAAATCTTTATCTATTTGTCACACTTCCTGTTTTGTGCCCCAGCTGTGTAATACAGACAGTTGTGGCTTGGAGGACAATACATCATATCGCCTTACTCCCAGCAACCACCAATAGAGCGATTAATTTTGTGTACAAAGAAGGCAAAAACAATATGGATGTAACAAGATGAGGTGATTGAAAGGAGTGAAGCACTAGGAACCGGTGACATGGAATATATGCACATGAATCAAAACAGAGTACGGCATACGTACAGTCAAGGCTTTTTACCCCAGCAACTGATGTCCCAATCTCAAAAGGCATGTCTCCAACACGTGGGTCGAACTTTGCACAAGACCACCGCAAGGCGAATCAATCAATCTGCTAGTGCCTCGTCTACGCTACAGGGTCGGAAGCAAATGAGCCATGTAGGCAGCAGAAAGTTAACTCTCATTCTGTCGGGATGTGCCTGATTCTAAGTGCCTTCAACCTCTCGTACCACCCTGAAGGGAAATATGCTCACTGTTACAGTGACAAACTCGGAGGCCACCGTTGCGCCACTGCACAAAGGAGGAGACGGATCGTTCGATGGCTGGGGAAAATGAGATTCATTCACGACATGATCTACCATTAAAAGGGGGAGAACGTACATGAACCGATCGATATTGGGGTGTTAGATACTTGAGAGTAGCGGGAACATGTTCCTGGGGCGGCGGCAAGGGCGCATGCTGCCGAACACCTCCGGAATAATCTGCACTGGGTGCGAGATGTACTTGCTAAGAAATTTGTGAGATACGGCACGTCGATCGTGCGCCGAAATAGTATCACGTACTGGACGCCGCGAAGGGACTATTGTGGAAGGTTGACCGGTGCGGTTCCCCGAATGTTGCCTCGCCCATGTCTGAGCCCTCAGCCATCTTCTGATGCTTGGACGGACTGTGGATGGGCTGGAGGTCTCGGGATGTTCCTCCGCACACGGTCCCAGAGGGGAAGGTGCCTGCGGAGGAGGTGGTGATGAGGGTATAACGCGGGATAAGTCCACTGGTGGTCCATCTATCTGAAGATGAATAGAAGACGGTGACGAAGGTGGCTGCAACAAAGTGAATACAAAAAGAAAGGGTTCCGAATGTGTACAAACCTGCTCATAATCAAAAGTGAGCCCAGGTGCAGGTGCACTCGTTGGAATTTTGACCTGCGATATAGTGAGGATCGTTTTTGAAAGTCATGAAGGTGAGTTGATACCTCAAGGAGGTCGATGTCGTCTCCATTCTCGGGCTTGGAACCATGATGACTTGATAGCTGATTAAGCGCGCGATACACATGAGATGAAGCGTTACAGTGCCGAGATAGAAAAGTCTTACAGCGTCAGGATCAGAAGGCCCATTCTCATCAATATTCAAGGCGTGCTAGGCGTTGGGAGTGAGTTGTCAGCTGGCCAGCATGGTGGTCACAACACTTACACTTCCAGCAAGGTCTCCAAAATGAGAATCAATGTTGTAAACAGTGATTCTTCCATCTCGTTGCCCTGTTGCAAGATAGGTACTATCCGAGGAGAGGGCAATAGAGTGTAAAAACAACCGAGTCACGTCGTTCAAGTCGTCTGAGCCGTCCGAGTCGTCCAAGTCATCCGAGTGCGTGGTGATTGAACCGACTGCAGTGAGAGTAGATGCGACCAAGAAAGAAATTGAGCTCCGCAGGCAGAAGGCAATGAGTTGTTCATTGACCGATAGAGCAATTGATGTGACTTTGTCAAAGCGTGGTGATTCAGCTAGCTGAGTTCCCGTCAGCGCATTGAACAACTTGACTCTATTATCACCGCCACTAGCGAAGATTCGCTCCCCACTCTGCATCCATGCAAGCGGAGTGATTGCACAGAAAATCGATGACCTGGTCTTGATGGTGATGAGTGTTTCACCTGTGTTGCTGTTGACAATAGTGATCGGGCCTCCGCAGGTGGAAACGGCAAACTTGTCCCCATTTGGGGAGAACCGGATCCTGTTGACTGTTCTAGATCTGTTGAATTGCAGTGGTCCCACGAGTCTTTCCCCCGTCGAAATGTCCCACAAACTTGCAGTACCACTGGTAGCCCGGGTCCCTGTCGCAATCCGTGTCGAGTCGGGTGACCAGTCCACTGCCGACACACCATCTCCATCCTCGACTTGACAAAATTTTTTCCGCATCTCGACGTCCCAGACACTCGCTCCTTCTTCCGTTCCACAAACGACCAATTGGCCGTCCTTCGATATAGAGATGCCATACAAGCTCATCCCTGTTTGCCGTGCTACCTCTCGACAGTCAGAGAGTTGAAACCGTCGAATACCGCCTTCGTTTCCGCTGAACAGATGCTTCCCATCATGGTCAAATGCGACTGCGTGGACTGCGCCAGAGTGTCCAGTGTCCAGTATCATGGGTCCATCTTTCTCAGTTGTCAGCGAGGCCCATTCGCTCTCTGGTCTACTGCCCACCAGCATTGCTCACCAACATTCTCTCCTATGTTTCAGGGATCAGGACGTAGGGTTGGAGAGTGAACGAGGTGGGTCTGTCCACGCTAGTGAGCAAAGACGCGCCTTAAACACACTCCCTTTATATACCGGTTTTCCTGTGCAGGCGCTTCGGGCTCATGCCTGGCGCTTCTCTTACTCGGATCCTCATTGGGTGTGCAGCCACACCGCTCTCCATGACCGGCTCTACTTAGGGCTTGTATATCACTGCCGAAAAGTTTAAAATACTACCCGCGAGACGTGTGCCATTGATTTCCAGACGTATCTACTGATAGAATGTGCGTCAGTCCCCTTTCCATTTCACGATCCCTCCCATTTCTGCGTCTTGGGTGTTTTCTGGATGATCTAGACATGCGAGACATACTGAATAGCTGGTTACCGTAGGTATAGACATATACATGTCAGTTAGGGATATGAATGAACACCGTGAAGGAGTGCATTTGCCTCCAAAAACTTCCTTGGCGTGCTCGCTCAGTTCTGTTTAGGAATAGCCTCTTTGTTCGAATTTATGGTTGAATGCACCCCCTGATGTCGACCTTCATCTTGCCTTTCCTTTCAGACTGCCCCCAGCGATTGTGTGTCTACCAGGATATAAAGTAATACATTGCTGGTTCAGATATCAACAATGTAGTACAAGGTATAGGGTGAGTCCACTTGGAACCAGGAAGCTCACCGTCGCAGAAGCATGGATCGTATCCAAGTCAGTCATTGTACCCTATGTCCGGAGGCATACCATTGGATATCAACACGAACGTGGGTAGAGGAACGAGGGGCCCGGGTGTGAGTCCATTTACGATGAGAAAGGTCTTATTCCCTCAGCTATCTGGCAGACGGTTCCGACTTGCAGGCCAATTATCGCCTTGTTCTTAATGACCGCCAACAAAATAAAATTTGTGTCAATTGAGCGCAGCGTGAACAAGCATGACATAGTTAAAAAACATCAAAGTAAAGGGGTGTCATAAGGAGAATGGAATGAAGGCACAGAGGCGACGTGGTGGGGAGCACCAGCGCGCAAAAGTTGATAAGTTACGACGGGCTGCTAGTATATACTTGCACAACATTCAATACGGAGCAATTGGGGAACAATTAATTTATTCAAGTCGAGGAATGTGTGAGTTCCTAGACCTCACTGCAAAGTGTTGGAGAGTCAATGCAGTATGGAAAGCCGGACAGTCGCGCCTACTGTCACATGGTTTGTAAGCCGTGACATGACTAAATATGGCTGGCGACGATGACTGGACCCCAAGCACTCCGAAAAATCATCGACGATTCGGCCCGACCGGACCAGGTAGAGTTGATGTTAGACTCTGAGATCTGAGCAGGGGGATGTCGTGGTAATGAATCTTACCTCAATAATACCCAAATAATTATTCAAATACCCTGATGTTTAAAACCATTTTGATTCCGCAAATATGACGTTGTCCCGAGTGTATTGCACGTCCATAGATCATTGTATTTGACTTATTTCGGAGGTGCGCTTTGCCACCATCGCCTTTGGGCTCTGGGCGGAACCTCTCCCTGCGCTCCTGAAACTTCAACTTGTCTCAACACCCTCTTTTCAATACCAGATCTATTTACGGTACATGATAAATCTGCAAAAGTGGCATCTCGGAAGCACAGCCACCGTCGGCCTAACCAAGCACGAGTCGGTCACACTGCATGAACCACACCTCGAGGAGTGCTGGAAAGGTTTGGGTCAGTTTGTGAGGGTCAAGAGGCGCACGTCAGCCCTCCGGAAATTTATGTAGAATTAGATTAGATTTTCCTTGAATTCTACCAAACCTGGCCTGAACATCTGAGTTGGCATCGCGTGCAAGCTTAAACGAACTCGGCAAATTTTACCAAATTTACAATTAACCTCGTATCTGATTGGCTGATGGCGCGTAAATTCTGAGCATCCATTACTTTGTACTACTTTACCCTCAAAAGCTCACTTTATAATACTTTACACTGCCTTTTCGCTGTTTTAGGCTTTTTTAGTCTCAAAAAATCTCTGGAATGTAGACTATATACATATCTAGCTACATGGAACGCGTGGGGCCCTCCCGACCGTTGTTGCTTCCCCCCATGCTCACCTCCTGCCTTATTTGGGCAAGCGACTGCGTAAAAACTTAGGTCAGCCACCCATCAATTTTTGGGAGTGTTCGATGGCTCAACGATCATCGCTGGCCACACATGGTGAAATTCTCAGCGTGACAGGCGCGACTGTCCGGCTTTCCATAATGCAGAGACTGCTTGACGATTATATTAACACTTGGGACCAAAAATAGATAAGCACGCATCTCCGATATCCACTTACAGTAGACTTTTTCATAATGCATGCGGCGCTGATGCATAAATTTCATTTTGCATGGACTTTCGTGTTCCACCACAGCGGAGTGCGGGAGAAATGGTAAATTCTTGCATAAGGAATACTTCATAGCCTTCAGACTCAAAATATGCAGGATGACATGGTAATTTTGCACAGAACTGAATGATTGGAATGCTGAAGGGTCTAGATCCGTGCATGAGCTAAGCGTCCCTTCGCTCCTACCATCTTGCTTCAGCTCAGCAGCACCTGCAGCCCCCGAACGCTGCTTCTCCTCGCGCTTTCTTGCACCCACCTCCCGGTCGCAGACCAACACCCCTGCTCCCTCTCTCACTCGTCCGTTGCGCTCCGCTCTAGATTAGCCTCGCATCTGCTTGGGCCCAACCCAACCCACTCGGCTCTGTCACGGCAGTGCGTCGAGCCGGAAGCCCTCGCGGGCTTCGCCCACCCCACTACCTCACTACCCTCTCCTCACCCTCTCCTCTCTCAGCCACGAAAGCGATCGGAATGCACGGCCGGTTTGTGACATAACGGGGCACATGGCTGTAGTCTTTGGCTAAGCGAGCCGCACGACGTGTCGTCTCTTGCTTCTGCTCCTCATCCAGTCCGCTTGCCGCTTGAGCCGCGCACTCCATTCCGCTCGCTTCTTTCGCCCGCCCACCTCTCCCTTGGTCAGACGTTACAGCTACCGTCTGCATCGTCTCTCATCTGGGTTCCAATGCACCGGGACAGGACCGTTGGAGCCAGTCAGCGCTACACACTGTCGCCCATCCTCTCTCACACCCATCCGGCCAGGACCTCTCTGGAGTCATCACACAATGTATTGTATGTAGTTAATACACACTCATTTCTCCTCTCACCCCCCTCGGTGTACAACATCCGAAGATATTGGAAGCAGTAGATTGGTGTCGATGTCACACGTGTCACATTATGTCATGCTTTTGGACCTGCATAGATGTCATTCTGCATGGGTGAAAAGCCTCCTCAACATGTATGCATTATGAAAAAGTCTACTGTACATCTAACTCGGTACATCGAGTTGGCTCTGGCATCCCGAGAGCCATCACGAGTCCTTCGCCACCGGGCTCGCTTTGCACTTCTCTGTCTCCATGAGCCTCGTTCTGTGGCTGGCTGTCAGATTTACCCTGTAGGCGTACTTATACAAAGCTAGGCCATAACATTCATTCACATTAATTCTGTTAACAAGATGTGTAGACCTGTATGCACCAGACTGCAGCTGAAATTGACGACGCGCTAACGACAAGTGTTATCCCAACAAGTTCTACAGTCAGTAACACAGTACTGATCGTGATGACTGGTATGTGATGAGCCAGACAGCCGGTACTGTCCAACGAGAGGGCAATGGAGGGTATCACAGTGATGTTGGAACTGACATCAGTAAGGGTAGATGTATCTAAGAAAGCAATCGAACAGGTAGATGCTATAGCGATAAACTTTCTTTTTTTCTTCGGACAAGTGTATAATATTGTAGCAACTGACGTCGCTAGTTTGACACAAAACACCAAGACGGCTGCTAGGCAGCCGGGGCGATAAACTTTCCCTTAGAAGCCAAGGCAATTGAGGACCGGACCACTGTCGAAACGTAGTGATTCAACCAGCTGAGTTCCCATCGATGCATCGAACAACTTGACTCTACCATCATTGCAAGCAGTGAAGAATTCAGCGTCTTAGTCTCGAGTCTTTTACCCATTATCACTTAGTAAGCTTGATCAACTTGGAGTTAACAATGAGGTCGGTCAAAGTGGGAACTTGAGACAGATAGAGGATGGCAGTTTCACCGCATTCCGGACATCCGAGTGATTCTAATGATCGCAGACGCGAAGTCGCATTTGACATTATCTAATGATTCGTATCAAACTGGTATTTCTGGACTTGTTTGTGTAAAATTTAGTATTGTTTGTCCTGACAAATACCAACCTTGACTCAGGCTTGATCGGTTGATTGATTGACCATAGCTAAGCAAGTTCAAACGTTCAAGGCAACTGCGGCAACAGTTTGTGTTTTCCCTCATATTTTTTTCCTTTGTTTTTGACAACACAAAAGGTTATGCACCCCGTATTGTTCACTCCTGAATTATTCAACTTGATCGTGGATCATCTAGTGGCAGACACAAAACCAGGAACTTCTTACTTCTGTGAGGTGCCTCTGATGGATACTGATGGAACTGGTCGGCGTGCTCTAGCTGCTCTTGCAAGGACCTGCCGTACTCTTTCTGAACCTGTGCTCGACGCACTTTGGTACAGGCTACACAGTCTGAAGCCTTTCCTGCAGTGTTCACACCCCAACTTTTCAACAATTGTCGATGATTCAGATGATGGATATTCGGCCCAGGATTGGCATCACGTAGATGTTAGTGAGAAATCGGTATGCAATGCCAACCAAAAACAAGCACTCTACTGAGCACCGCGTTAGATTTCATTCAACGAAGAAAAATGGAATATTGTGTTGCGCTATGCCTCTCGCGTCAAAGAATTGACGATCACGGGCTACGATGACCTCTCCATCATTCTTCTGGAGTTTTTTTGGTGGTGCACTACACTGCTACTACCCAACCTTCGGGTACTCCATTGGACCCTGAGCGCCCTCCTGAGCGATCATAATTACATATCATTGATTCGTTTACTCCTCAGTCGCTCCCTCGTTCATCTTGAGGTCGAGCTTAATGATGGTGACGATGGCCCTGGCCCTGTTATGGGATTCCTTGGTTGCTATCACACCTTATGCCCCAATCTCAAGACACTCTCCTTAACTCTGTCCCCCACTCTACGAGCACTAGTCGCACCATCCCGTGCTGCCTCAGACTCCGCCTCTTGCTTTCCGAATTTGGAAGCCTTGACTTGCGATGCTCTCAGTCAAGAAGTTTTTGTCCATTTCACTCAATCACATCACCTCAAAAAGTTCTCTACTTCCTTGCCCTATCACAATCCAGATAGTCTCAGGGAGTTTGCGACCTATAGGACTCCTGATCACCTTCCTCTCAAGAACTTGCGTGTTTTTGAACTTCGTGTTGATTGCCTTTCTTATGTCACCTCTTTCCTACATTCTTGCCACCAACCATTGGAAGACGTCGCCTTTACATTTTCGAATGCCCCCTCGCCTGAGGTTCTCTATGAACTCTTCACCGCTCTCAATTCGCCTACCCGTCGGCGAACTCTGAAGTGGATCAAACTGGCAGACATTACTCCGAGAGGCACCGGAAGTGATGTCAACTTCGAGACTCTAGCTCCATTGTTGGCCTTCAATCTTTGTTCATTCGATGTCAACTTGAAAAACTGTGTTTCGCTGAGTGATGACCAGCTTACCCTTTTGGCTCAAACGTGGCCTGACCTGGAGACATTCGTCTTTAATAAATATAATGCATGGTCAACATCTATGCCATCACTGAGGGGTCTGTTGCACATGCTCGCACGATGCCCGAAGTTGCATGAGCTTGGACTGTGCATTGATGCAAGGACAATCCCCTTGCTGACGGAGGACGAATCACTGATCCGTAACACGCTCATCAAAAAGTTGGAACTTGCGAATTCGCCTATCAAAAAATCGGACGTGACAGAAATTACTCAATTTCTACTCAAGCACTTCCCATCACTGACTACCCTGCCGACAGTGGCGCATTTCACGAATTCAGACTACCGATCCATTTGGACCCTGGTCTACCTGAACATACTACGGAAAGTTGAAGAGGCGAGTGAAAGGGAGCACCATAATGACACGGAGTCGGACTAGTTCAAGTTGGCAGTTTGTAATCCGTGAAGTATATTGTATGTACATGGTTTGAGAGTTGTGTACGTTGCATTTTATACGATTGAGATGCCTTCTGAGCGTACACAGAACGCATTTGTCTCAGAAATTTCCTCAACATGCGTAATCAGTTCTGCTTTGGAATAGCTTCGTTGTCCGAATCAATGGCTGAACGCGTCTCCCTAGTATCGACCTCGACCTCAACTTTCCTACTCACTCAACGTATCCACAAAACGCTATAATCACATATCCTTCATGCAGTGCCAGGCTATCCCAGCCATGTAAGCGATCTGGGGGTGTAGGGGTGCGCCCACTTGGAACCA
>JBBPUM010000297.1:1775-20023 GCA_038094695.1 Chiua aff. virens | reverse complement strand
TTTGCTATCCAGCGTGTTGCCCAGTTCTCCACAAATCCAGGAGAAAAGCATTGGTCAGCCGTCAAACGCATTTTTCGCTACCTCAAGGGAACATGTGACTTCATTCTAACCCTTGGTGGAAATTCAGATGGCTCTGAATCAGACAGTTTGACACCGACTGCATACAGCGACTCTGACTTTGCTGGCTCACCTGACCATGGCCGCTCAATTTCAGGATATGCTATCACCCTCGGAACGGGCATCTTTGCCTGGTCAGCGAAAAAGCAAACTGCAACAGCACTCTCAACTGGTGAAGCAGAGTACTACGCTGCTGTACACACCGGACGCGAAATTTTATGGCTTCGTCAACTCTTTGTCGAACTTGGATTCGCACTCACACAGCCCACCACCCTTCTGATTGACAACATGGCAACCATTCAAATGGTGCTTACACCTTACGAGGTATCCAGTCGACGCCGGCATGTTAAAGTCTCACACTTTTGGTTGATGGAGGCTGCGCAGCGTGCTGAGATCGAACCGAAACACATACCGTCATCAGACAACATTGCGAACCTATTTACAAAACCTCTACCTACGCCTGCATTCGTTTCACTCCGAGAATCCCTGGGTATTGTGCTTCGGACTGATTCCAGCTGAGGGGGAGTGTTGATATTGTTACAGCTGCATCACTAGTTTACTATTTACGGTACATTTTTCCCACACCACTCCGTTTACACGCATTTACCGTAGACGCACACCTCAGTCGTTCACCATCATGACTGAGGTACGCATACCATCTCCACATATGCCTAGACTAATACTGACTGTACCATAGCACTTTGCTCATCTTCCTTAGGTACAGTACATTCAATATATAGTCGTTCACCGTCACGACTGAGCACTTTGCTCATCTTCCTTATGGGTGACCTCCAGTAGCTTTCTGAAGCTCAGAACGCTCCTTGGAGCATATTCTGGATATGGTAGACAAATGAAGACCAGTAGCAGATACAATAGAGTTGGCAGATTGACCAGCATCAAGCATGAAGAGAATAGTGTGTTTTTGAGTAGGAGAAATGGATCTCATGATGGTTGTGGTTGGAAACAAAGATGCATGTGAACTATTTCAAACTCAGACATAATCCAAGTATGTGTATCTTTGTTTGTACAGCCAAATATAATCACATAACACTTAATTTCACTCTGCTTAACAAAAGATGCAAAACTATTGCAATGGTATCACTGTTTTGAAATGGATGTATTTCAATGGCCTGTGAACTAAATCACATGACCCTGGGGACAATGTTGTAGCCAATGGTATGTACTTTATTTGTTCTCACCAAAGCAAAGTGAAATTCCTACAAGTGATTGTAGAATACTTTATACTCTAGTTTATGATCAAATATTGCAATAGTTTTGCACCTTACTGTATTGCTTTGTTCGTAGCTTTGCTGAGCGTCTCTCTGCAACTCGTGTTTGTAACCTCTACTGCAATCTGTATAACTGCCTCGCTAGGGTCTTATGTTGTTTTTCACAGCCTTCAGAAACTTGGTACTAGTATCTTGCTTTTACGGGTATCAACTTATTTGTATCTGTGTACACGCGACTTGCTAACTGCTGAGCCAAGACTTGTAGTAAAGGGATGTGTGAAGCTCTTGAGGTACTACTAATGAAAGTGTCCTAGACTTCTACTCTGCAGGCTGGTTCCTGGCTGTGACTATCTTATGTAATACTTGCTTAAACTAGAATTGAGAAAGCGCCTCACGTAACAGTGTCTTGCACGTGTAATGATAAGCTTGTCCTTTCTTCAATGGTAGAAGATGTAGTAAAGTTCTAGTGAAACAAACTGAATGTCTTGGCTTGTTGTTGTCTAGGTCAAAGTCTTTAGATCCTTTAGACAATGGGCATAAGCATAAAGAGATGTAGGTTGGTGAGATAAAGACCAAGGTAGTCTCGATGCTTAATGGTAATGGCTGCAGAGAGGATACCAAGAAGTGATGCAAAAACTCCAAGAGAACTTTACTGAAGTCTCTGGAGGTGGCATCAAGCCTTTATATACTAACTAGGGTTTGTACACGTTTGTACCTATTTCCTACTAGGGTAGTCATACGATAATAAGGGAAAAATCAATGATTGGAGGATAAGGAATGGCTATGCGACATGAGTCAATCATGCGGCAAGTGAGTCATAGATAAGAAGATAAGGCACTGCCTCGATATCGGAAATGAAAGATAGAAGCATAAATGTGGCAGCCAATTGGATTGGGTTCCGAGTATGGCCTCACCATGAGGTATGAAAGTAGAGTTCAAGTTTAGAAAACATAAGGTAAAAAGTTGGAGTGACCGTCAGAGTTAGGGGTAAAAGAGTTAGGGGTAAAAGTCGAAATCGTAACAACTGCCAAGAATGTCTAAGTCATTAAGCTCTGAGGTTGTCAAATGATGAGAACAATGAGTAGAGATCAAGGATTGATAAGAATGAGGATGGACAAAGGAAGAATAAGAACCAGCTGTGAACAAGGAATGACAACTCAAAGCAACAGAGAAGCAATGGGAAGACTTTGATGTTCAACACTTGTACTGACACTTTCTTGATGGTATGTTCTGCACACACTGTCCTGTGCTTTGCTTAGCTGATTCTAACCCCCCAGCTGATGCTATTAAATGTTTTCATTTCCCTGCCAGTGCTATCCTCTTCAAAGTTGGTTTTGGTATCCTTGGCAGCCATGGCCTTGCCACTTTCCTTGATCATGGCAAAGTCTCCAAAGAGACTGATATGACCTTCTTAGTCAGTTGCTGCTTATGCTCAGATTTTCAAATCTGGTTAGATATGAGGAAGGTTTAGAGTAGGGCTTTTTTTTTCTTTTATGATATTATTTCAAGCTTTATATAAGAAGTATAATAAAACATGTTGTAGACAGCACTATATACTACATACTCACTACAAGTAGTTGCCTGATCAACTAGTCTATTACACAACCAGTTGCAACCAGTTGTGCTCAGTTTCAGTTGTGGTTGCAGAGTGAGTCCAAATTCTTGGGACTAGTCTTGGTCCAGTTGTTTCAAAAAAGATAACAAACACCAGACCAAACTGGACTTTAAAACACTAACTTGTAATACAGTCCAAGGTACTTGTTTTTGACAAAGGTACATTGACATGAACCAAATATAGATATACTGAGATAGTAATATCCATTGTCAACCTGAACTTGGATCATATCATCTAAAAAATTATCCTTGGACCACTATTTGATAATGTAATGATCTTAACCATTGTATACATGTCCTCTTTCCAAGTGTACTAGTTGACTCACTTCTGATAGACACTACTTACTTAAATTCTAGTCAATATTTCAAGTATAAGTTCCCATTGATATTTAATCCTGATTTAAATAGGAAGTTTGATCAAAACTTGAAATAAAGCTTAGGACAATATGTCAAAATAAGGATTATACATTAAGTATTGACTAAAATTTAAATGTATGCTTGAACATATTATTTGAGTCAACATTCAGATACATTGCAACACTTCTATGTATACTTCAAATTTCTACCCACATATTTTTGTCTGGTAAAACTGCTAATACTGCCATTTCACAAACATCAATCCACACTTAAAGTGCTTTCTTTATATTCTGAATACCATTTAGATCTGACTAAAATTTTGCTAAATGCATTGTGATATTATCTATAGAGTGTTTCTAAATTTGACAAGGTATGATCAAGGTGCAGGTTGGTCTTTTTCTTTTGTTTCATTACTCATAAATATATAAAGATCCATCCATTTATTTCTAGTACTTACTTGCCCTCATCTCTAGCTCACATCACTATCTTCTAGCACATACTGCATATCATATCCATAGTACTTGACTTTTTGTCTGTAAATCTACACTTGCTAGTGATAATACTTCTACATTCCTGGATTCAAAGACAGATGACAAACACACTTGTTGTTCTATATTAACACCCTCTGCTCAGCTTCTTACTCACCTCTTCAATTCCCAACATCTCTTCATGAAGTGCTGGGTGACAGCACCATAGACTTGACCCTCAAAGATTCTGACCTGGTAGTAGTAAATGTTGCCTGAGAAGCAAACTATGTTTACTCCCTGGCACAGCCACTCCCAGTAATACCATTGTCTTCTTCTAGGGACTCAGACAAAATAAAAACCCTCTATAACTTGATGCTGACAAATACAAAATAAAACAAAAGACAAAGCTTGTCATGATGATGATAGCTTTATTATTGCAGATCTCTAAGGGTGGCTTTGAAACTCATTGGCACTGCTACAGACAGACTATCTCAGGAGACAGAAGTGAAGGGACCCATACAGTAAGTCTATCCTTATAATATCTCCTTCATTCACTCTGATATGTCTTGCTACCATCAGATAGATATTAAATGCACTTGATTCTAAGAGGACTCAACTATAACACATTTTTTTTCTCAACCACAACACATATATGAACCAAATACAACAAAGTGTCTACATAGCATGGATTCATGATACATGCAACTTAGACACAAAGAAGAAATCACATGGATGTGGTTCAGTTCAGATGAAGAAGAGGGAGGTAAATATGATCCAAATGATATAAATATACTAAATGATTGGATAGAAGGCATATATGATGGGATTAGAAATAGAGATGGTGAGTTAAGAATGGAAGTAGTAGAAGGAAAGGGGATAGAGAGTGCAGGAATCAGAACAGAGATGAAGGAAATAGTCAACAACAGAGTATATAGAGAAGGAGGGAGATGAAGAGTTAGAGAAGAAGAGATTACAGTTGCAGAGGGTAATTGACAAATTGAAGATGGAAGTAAATGCCTCTTGAACCTGCACCACCACCATCCCCCCATGGGAATGTCCCCCCAAAGCCCAAGCACTCCTCCTCCCCCTCCTCCCCCTGTGACATCCATTTGTTGGAGGTAGGGAGGACATTCCACTCTTTCCCCAAGGGCACCTTTCATGCCAAGTTCATCCCCCTCACCATTTCTGGCTACGTTCTCAAGTCTCTCACCACAGCCCCCTTCAGTTGGTCCTGGACCATCCAGAATGGTCCCCAGAAGGGTAAAACCTTCACCATCCCCACCATTCCCATCTCTTGTCAACCTAAGGCAGGCAAAGCCATCTGCTGGGTGGTATCTGTTTTTCACTCTTCAAGGCCCACCTGGGTCCTGCAGCCCTAGACCCTGACTCTGGTCGTGTTCTCTCTGCGTACGTTCGAATCTATCAAAACAACCTGCTTGTCCATGAAACAACCAAACCTTAACAGGCTTAAGTTATTTGCTGAAGGACAGTGAAAGCAAGTCAAGGGCACTAGAGGTTTGGGAAAACTCCAGAGAGGACAAGACTGGGTCCTTCTGGGAGCTGGGAGGGTCCCTTATATACTGTTCTACTGTTTGTACAGGTGTATGGTAAATCTATAGATATGCTATGCTATGGGACAAGGGTTCTGGATGGGCTGAGGGTTTAGGAATCCAGGCTGCATAGCCATGGAATGTATCTGCATCATAGGGAGTCTGGCCAAGGCATAGGGGGAAGGTAAACATGAGGAGAACATGTGTAGGGTAGGCATGAGGCAAACATGTGTGGAATGGAATGACATACATGAGTCTAGAGTTGTTTGAGGGTTTGTATAGTCTAGACTGGTCAAGGGTTAATGGGTCTGGACCATAGCCAGGCCTGGGCCAGTGTAGAATAGTCTGGTTCGCATGGATGAAGTCAAATAGGGGCTAATTATGCGAACAAAGTATTAGGCTTATAACAAGCCTAAATGGCAATGGAAAAATATGGGAAAATAGCTATAAAATAGAGTGATTAGGATAGTATTAGTGAGAGAGCACCAATGATTAGATTATGGTGGTGGTCAGCAAGGTGTCAGCAAGGTATCAGCAAGGATGTCAGCAAAGTGGTCAGCAAGGTTTAGAGTGATTGTAACAGTCCACTTCAGAGCCCAGTGCCCTGCTACCCCCCCTCACTCGAGCCAACATCCCCCCCCACCAGAGCAGTCCATGGCCCCCACCAAATCAACCCCCAGACCACCCTGGACCGGTGCCAGAACAGAGAGCGTTACAGTGGAGGAGATAGTGGAACTCTGCTGGGAAATCAAGGAACTGTGGGCCATCGTGTCCTCCCTTGTGATCCAAGAGACTCCTTCCCCCCCCCCTTCCCCCACTATTGCTCCCACAGCGGCCCTCACCCATTGATCCCCTTCCCCCCAGTCTTCCTCAATATCAGTTGATTCTGCCACCAGTGGCACTGCCTACCCAAGCCTTCCATGGCTCCAGTGGATTCTGGACCAGCGAGACAGGATTTCTGGCTGGCTACCCAATGCTATTGACTTTGGCATGCAACCAACCCATCACACCCACCTCCCAGACGACGTTCCTCTTGCCCTTGATGTAGCTGAAGCCATGCATCCCCTCTTTTACATTGGAATTGATTCCAATGGCAACCTAGTTATCGCCAAAAATTGCCCCAAGGAAGCCCTCAATATGATAGTTTGCCTACCTAATGAGTTTGGAATCACTGCAACAAACCCACCTTAACCCACATTATCCACTTATACCGCTGTCCCGCCCATCTGGGATCTCATCCAATCATCTACCACCGTGTTCATGGCCTCTTCCCAGGCCCTCCCTAGCCCCACACAGGCTTATGTACCACTTCAGGTACTGATATCAGACAGACTCTCAGTGTAGACACTCTCACTATCCAAGTAGTTTACCCTTGCATGTATTGTCCGACATGGGCCCTGCCCGCTGGACAATAAACATGGATTCCAAAAAAAAAAAAAAAAAAAAAAAAGAAGATGGAAGTGGAGGGTGAATGAGAGAGGAAAGAATGATGGAAAATGAAAGTAGAGAAGATGGAGGAGATGTGAAAAGAATATATGAAGATAGGAGAAATGGACAAAAAGATGATTTGAGGCAAGCAAATAAAGCAGTGGGGAGCAGCTCTAGCCCTGGACTAGCACATAGCATAGGGGTGGACAGATGCTTAAAGATACTGTAAGTGATATGTGCTAGTGTAAGTAATGTTTTAAAGTCTAGTCCGGTCTAGTTTTTGACCCCCCTGGGCATATAACTGGTCCTAGTCTGGTTCTAATAATGTCCTGAAGGCCCCCTCTGAGACCATAACCAAGACTGATTAGGACTAGTCCTACTAGTGTTTTTTACTAGTTGCAACTGGTGTTTGGCTCCCAACCCCTGGCCAAGTGGTTTTTGTGGTTTGTATTGCTGGTAGATATTATTTCCCACCATCTTAGCTACATCTTACTCCTATACATTGTAGAGATCAGACCACACAATCATGAGATATGACTTATTTATAGATACATGTTAGTATATACTGTATAATAACCTGGATTTGATTATATTGGCTCTGATAGTAAGATCTATACTTCATATCAGTGTGATGAATTATTCTATGCATCATTGGCTATATCTAATCTCTATAGTACATAGTCATCCAATCAGATGATTGGAAAGTTATTTTTAGATACATATCAATTTAGGGGGCCATATTAAGATAGATTCAGTTATATCAATTCATAGAATGGGATCTATGGTTTCTACTACTGGGGGATATTGTTCTACATACCATTAGCCACATTTAATCCCTATATTGTGCAGAGATCTGATCAGGGGATACTATGATCAAAACCAGGTCAAATGTTGGCTTAGAGGGGTATACTGATTGAGTTTCAGTCTTATCAATTCACATAGCAAGATTAATAATTCCCATCAGTGGGGTGTTACAATCACAGCAAACCCTATGGTCAATTACTGAAGTGACTAGCTAGTCACTACTAGGTGTGACTCACAAGGTGTGACTTACATACTGTTACAATCACTCTAAACCTTGCTGACCACTTTGCTGACATCTTGCTGACCACCACCATAATCTAACCATTGGTACTCTCTCACTAATACTATCCTAATCACTCTATTTTATAGCTATTTTCCCATATTTTTCTATTGCCATTTAGGCTTGTTATAAGCCTAATACTTTGTTCGCATAATTAGCCCCTATTTGACTTCATCCATGCAAACCAGACTATTCTACACTAGCCCAGGCCTGGCTATGATCCAGACCCATTAACCCTTGACCAGTCTAGACTATACAAACCCTCAAACCACTCTAGACTCATGTATGTCATTCCATTCCACACATGTTTGCCTCATGCCTACCCTACA
This sequence comes from Chiua aff. virens, assembly GCA_038094695.1. NCBI lineage: Eukaryota > Fungi > Basidiomycota > Agaricomycetes > Boletales > Boletaceae > Chiua > Chiua aff. virens. Next base: position 11,848 of record JBBPUM010000297.1, on the reverse strand, counting down.
CATGTTCACCTCATGTTCACCTCCCTCCATGCCTTGGCCAGACTCCCTATGATGCAGATACATTCTATGGCTATGCAGCCTGGATTCCTAAACCCTCAGCTCATCTAGAACCCTTGTTCCATAGCATAGCATATCTGTAAATTTACCATACACCTGTACAAATAGTAGAATAGTATATAAGGGACCCTCCCAGCTCCCAGAAGGACCCAGTCTTGTCCTCTCTGGAGTTTTCCCAAACCTCTAGTGCCCTTGACTTGCTTTCACTGTTCTTCAGCAAATAACTTAAGCTTGTTAAGGTTTGATTGTTTCATGGGGGGTATTATTCTACATACTATTAGCTATATTTAACTCCTATAGAGTGTAGAGATCAGACCACAGTATCTAAAGTGATGACCAAAACCAGATCAGATGTTGGCTCAGAAGGGTACTGATATAGATTTAAAAAACATAGATATTCAAATTAATTATATAAAATTCTGAAAAAATTATGGGAAGTGGACATAAATGGGGGGAACATATGGGGTACATAGGGGCTATAGAAAAGACCAGTTGCAACCAGCTGCAACTGTTCTTTTTTGATTTTCTGAAAGGAAGACAACTACAACTGATTAAAACAAAATATCTGGACAACTGCAACCAATCAAAAGCTTGGTCCAGTTTCCAGTTGTGTGACCAGTTGCCAATTAGACTTTAAAACACTAGGTATAAGTATATTTGTTGACCATGGACACACAGATGAACTCTAGTTCAAATGGGGTGTCAGCATGCATTTTGTGCAGACTGCATCATCATACTAGGATAGTTGATGTTCTATAAGCAAAAAGGCAGAGAGACAACTTTATCAGTGGGAAACGGATGATCCATGTGTGTGACATGTTGATATGATAGAGGAGACATACTAGAACATGTTAAAGATAGGAATGAGAGAAATATACTATTTTAAGAGAACCATTGATTTGATTTGATGATTGAGGGAATGATGAGAGAGTTGGAAGAAACAATAGAGGGGGTGGACAAGTGATTGTGGACCAAAGGAGAGTTGGAGGTAGATGGGGATGGGAAAGCTTGTGGACAGTGAGGTGAGAGCAGAATAATGAAAGTGTGATATAAACAAAAGAGAAGGTGAGTGATGGAAGAGAAAGGAGGTGGCAAAGACTAATATAGATGGAATGGACAGAGTTGGAGTGGAAATTTTGAATACTTGAAAAGGTATTGGGTAAGGGCTGATTTGAATGCACTGATCATGAAAATGGTATGGTATTATAAATAGAGAAAGAGGGTTGACAAGATGATAGAGTTGGTAAAGTCAGGTAGTGAGAATGATCAGTTCATGTTAGTGAACATGGATATGAGCAGGAGAATACTATTGACAAGTGAAGTGCAAGAGCAGGCTGGAATGTCTGATATTGTCTCCATAGGAGATATAGTGGCACTGATTGAGGGTATGGTGGACAGATCCATGGCCTTGGCAAATCAATCCCATCCCTTGACCATGACCATGACCATTGATATGGTGTCTGAGGACAGCAGTTCAACATGAGGAAAAGAAAGTTGAAGTATTGAGAGCTGAGGAGAAGTGATAAAAAGACAGAGTATCTGTGGGGTAAGTGGGAACAAGGATGAGGACAACAACAATGATAAAGTTGATAGAGCTATCATTGTCATCATTGGACCATCTACAAGAAGTACAATGGCAAGACATTATTGATTGAGATCAGGAATGTGTCTGTGATGATGTGTATAGTAAGGTGCAAAACTATTGCAATATTTGATCATAAACTAGAGTATAAAGTATCCTACAATCACTTGTAGGAATTTCACTTTGCTTTGATGAGAACAAATAAAGTACATACCATTGGCTACAACATTGTCCCCAGGGTCATGTGATTTAGTTCACAGGCCATTGAAATACATCCATTTCAAAACAGTGATACCATTGCAATAGTTTTGCATCTTTTGTTAAGCAGAGTGAAATTAAGTGTTATGTGATTATATTTGGCTGTACAAACAAAGATACACATACTTGGATTATGTCTGAGTTTGAAATAGTTCACATGCATCTTTGTTTCCAACCACAACCATCATGAGATCCATCTCTCCTACTCAAAAACACACTATTCTCTTCATGCTTGATGCTGGTCAATCTGCCAACTCTATTGTATCTGCTACTGGTCTTCATTTGTCTACCATATCCAGAATATGCTCCAAGGAGCGTTCTGAGCTTCAGAAAGCTACTGGAGGTTGCCCATCCAAGCTTTCTGCTACTAATATTCAACATGCTATTCGCCTTATCTCTTCTAGAAAAGCAGAAACTGCTGTCCAGGTGACTAAAGCACTCACCAACATAGTCAACCAGCCTCTCTCCACTTCCACAGTACACAGACACTTGAGGAAGACAGGTATGAAAGCTGTGATCAAGTCAAAACGTCCTCAGCTGTCAGCCAAGCATCGCAAGGCTCGTCTTGACTTTGCTTATGCTCATAAGGATTGGACTCTAGAGGATTGGAAGAAGGTAGTATGGTCTGATGAGATCAAAATCAATCACCTAGGGTCAGATGGGTGCAAGTGGGTGTGGAAAAAGGCAGGGGAAGGGCTTAGTGATAGGTTGGTAAAAGGTACAGTCAAGTTTGGAGGAGGTTCTTTGATGATGTGGGGGTGTATGACTTGGCAGGGAGTTGGCTATGCTGCTAAGATTGATGGTAGGATGGATGGGGACCTTTACCTTCAGATTTTGAAGGATGAACTGCTGAATTCTTTGCAGTTTTATGGTCTTGATTCTCCTGATATTATCTTTCAGCAGGACAATGACCCCAAGCATACTTGCAAAAAGGTCAAGGATTGGCTTCAGGAGCAGGAGTTTCAAACTATGGTATGGCCTGCACAGTCTCCTGACCTAAGCCCCATTGAGCATCTGTGGGGTTACCTCAAAAGGAGACTAGCAGACCATGAATCCTCTCCTAAGGGAATTCATGAATTGTGGGAGAGAGTTCAAGTTGATTGGGAGGGGATAGCAGTTGAGGAGTGTCAGAAGTTGATAGAGAGCATGCCTAGAAGGATTCAAGCAGTTATTAAGGCAAAGGGAGGCTATACCAAGTACTAATATATCCAAGATATCAAAAGGTGCAAAACTATTGCAATGGTATCACTGTTTTGAAATGGATGTATTTCAATGGCCTGTGAACCAAATCACATGACCCTGGGGACAATGTTGTAGCCAATGGTATGTACTTTATTAGTTCTCACCAAAGCAAAATGAACTTCCTACAAGTGATTGTAGGATACTTCATACTCTAGTTTATGGTCAAACATTGCAATAGTTTTGCACCTCACTGTATGTACTGTACAATCTATTATTCAAGTTGTCTGTTTATTGAGGATCAATCATAATACCTTGTCTATATGTGTATTCAACAATATATAAGGTGTTGAGTGTTTGACATAAGGATGTCTATATAATTGGAAAAGAATCACAATTCAAATTTGTATGTTATGTTGCTACAATTCAACACAATCATTTATATGCAGTGAATTTGACATAAGTTATCTTGTTTAATAAGGTCTTTTCTAGGCTCCTTCCTATTCTTGTGCTGGTTAAGGGTTGATGGGCCTGGGCCAGTGTAGAATAGTCTGGTTTGCATTGATAAAGTCACATAGGGGCTAATTATGCAGACAAAGTATTAGGCTTATAGCAAGCTTAAATAGCAATGGAAAAATATGGAAAAAGAGCTATAAAATAGAGTGATCAGAATAGTATTATTGAGAGAGCATCAATGGTTGATAGTATGTAGCTGGAGCTGTCAATTATGACAATCATCATTAATCCATGTACTAAGTCATGCCCATGGTAGATGTATGAGTCACAGTAAGTCAGTCACTTCTAGTGATTAACCATCATGTTTGGTGTGGTTGTAATAGTTGGATTAATTGAAGTTTAGTTGATTTAGTTAATAAAAGAGAATTTTATAATAGAAAAAGTACTAAATATTGTAATATTTGAGAGTATTTACATCATGCTGAACTGTTTATACATTATATGACCCATTTCCAGCATAATATATCTCATCATAACATATGACTTCCATGTACCAGTAGATCAGCAATAAAACTATTGCAATAACTGTTACAATCACTCTAAACCTTGCTGACCACTTCGCTGACTGTTACAATCACATCAAATACTATGTGCTACAACTTGGATAATGTACTTCAGCTCTAATTATTCAAATATAGTGACCAATGATTTGCACAGCCACAAGGTTCAGTAGGTTCAGTGCCTTCAAATACACAATTATACTCTAGAAACTCATGTTTCCTTGTCATTTACCACTTGTATGACCCCTTAAGCTCTAGGCCTACCAACCCTTGTACCAAATCTAGGCCATACCAGACTTGTAGTATGCCATTCCATTCCACATGTGCTTGCTTCATGCCTACCCTACACATGTCCTCCTCATGTCTCCCCTGCTATGACTTACAATGACTCAATATGATGTAAATACATTCTATAGCTATGCATTCTAGATCTACACACCCTATACACATGTAAACCCTTGTACTGTAGCATAGCATATCTTTAGATTTACCATATACCTATACAAACAGTAGAATAGTATATAAGGGACCCTCCCAGCTCTCAGAAGGACCCAGTCTTGTCCTCTCTGGAGTTTTCCCAAATCTCCAGTGCCCTTGACTTGCTTTCACTGTCCTTCAGCAAATAACTTAAGCCTATTAAGGTTTGGTTGTTTTATTAGGACAAGACTTTACTTACTTCTCATGGTTTAGGATTAGCTACCCTAGGCCACACATCAAGTTCTAGTATTGTTCAGAGGGTCTACTGTGCACCTAGGCACATCTAGTTCATTGTCAGGCACTAGTATTGATTGCTAGTACCATCCTTGTCATTCCTTGCACCAAAATTGAAAAAACACCTAAACACCTTCTTTTGAACAGAGCCAGAAGTGAAGGAAGAGTCTGACAAGCCTACCCTAGTGTCTATATAGCAGGAATATCAAGAGGTTACCTAGTTACAACCTCTAGCAAGACAGGTCAAGAATCTTGTACACCTTGACCCCAAACCTAGTTCAACACTGGTATGTTGATACCTTATCAATCCTTTGTCACCAAATAGTTCTGGACACTATTTGTGAAGGCCCACCACCTATCATTGATCCCATCACCCTTGCCAAAGTTGTCAAAACAGCTTGTCAACTTTATTGTACAAAAAGTCATTCTTGAATATTGACTCAGAGTCTCTGGGGTACTCTAGCATACCAAGGCTAGGAAAAATTACAATAAAATACACCCCTAGAGCAGTGATAAAAGTACATAATTGTCAACTCAGTGTTGCCCATCCCTCCCCCTTGGATCAATCTAGAAAACCAGATCCAATCAAGACCACTTCAATTAATTTTAGAACCTATTCCTCAAGGTTGGGGACCAGCAGAAGATATAGCAGCTTGGGAGAACCCTCTACCTGTTGAAGAGACTATCCCAATACCCTCAGAAGATCCCCTAACTGTTGATCTGATTTAATTTCATCTTCACCCCTATCAACATGTCTGTAAAAATTTCAGAGCAAGACTGGAATGCTCTGGTCAATGGATTTAATCAACTACAAGACCAAGTCAACCTTGACAATGGCAGAATACAAGATCTTGAACAACAGAGAGATAACCTAGCAGGAGCCCTTGCTAGAGCATCCACTCAATTGGCTAAAGCACAAGCTCAAGTCAAAGATGCAAATGACAGAACCAGAGAATTAATGGGTTTAGCAGGAAACTCTTCATCCACAAGAGCAGGAGAATCTACCAAAGTAGAGATTTTCACAGACCCAGGAAACTATGATGGTTCATAAGCCAAGTTTGAAGAATAGTGGACTAAGATGAAAGCATGGATGGATTGCAACCCAAAATATTTTGCAACCATAGATGAAGATGGTGATGAAATGCCACATGGCAAGAACAGAGCTTATGCTGTCCTATCTCACTTAAAAGGCCAGAAAGGTGCTTACTTTGCTGAAACTGAATTACAAGCTTTAGCAGATGGAAACTCTAACCTTGAAAGATAGGAAGACCTAGTCTGTGAAATAGAAGGTTTACATACAAAGGCAGCTTTTCATTCATCTCCTTCTTTGATTCTGACATTATTGTATCCCTATCTAAGGTCCATTTTAGTAAACAGCTTAGCTCCTTTGAGTTTGTCAACAAGCTGAGAGATTAAGGGGAGGGGATAATTATTTTTGACAGTGTGTTCATTGAGGTATCTGTAGTCTTGAACCCATCTTTCTTTGATACAAAGAAGATAGGAGAAGTTTGGGAAGATTTGGATGATCTAATATAACCCTTTTGGAGTTGATCATCAATGAAAACACTGACTTCTTTCTGTTCATTGAAGGAAAGGGGAATGAGCCTCCCTCTCTTTGGTACAAAAGTGTCCTTGAGATCTATAGCATGGTCCCATGATTTTCTAGAGAGCATTCTCTCTGATTTTTTCTTGGAAAAAGTATTGAGATATTTGTGATATTTCTTTGGAACAAGTGTCTCTGTTTTGGGATCTTTTTGCCGCTCAGGAATATCTCTCTTTAACCTGTGAATATAGACTAGAGATTCTCTCTCTTAATTGTGAAGATGTCTAGAAAAGGAGGATTTATTCTGTAGAGTCTTGCATGACCAAGGACAATGACTCATTTTCACTGTTTCTTTGCTCCAGTCTGTGTCAGGGTTATGTAGCTTGAGCCATGTGTATTCAAGAATAACTTGATTCTTGCCCAAATCAGTGACTTCTGCTACAACTCTTTATCTATGTCCTTGAAAGTCAATTACTAATTCAGCACAGTGAGTAATATCACCAGCTGAGTTTCTGGATCCATTAACATTGAACACAGGTATTGGTCTTCCCACTGAGATCAAGGGGAACTTCATTTTCTATGTCCAAAGTCTATCCACACACACTATATTTGCACCACTATCCAATAGTGCTTTGGCTTGTGCAAAATGATTTTTATGCCTAATGGGGGCTACCTTGATAGGTAGAACTATGTCTTTGAGTTCCATAGATCAAATTTTATGGAGTTCTGGGATTATCTTTGAGATATAAGTGGAATCAAGCACCAGTTTAGAGTCCTGGCCAAGCTTCAAACTAGTTGGAGACCCCACTTAACTATGAGAATTTAGATTAGAATCTGCAGCTTGAATTCCCAGAGTATTCAAATTGCTTTGACTTTTCCCTTGTTGCTTTTTGAGTCCTTCATGTCATAGAAGAAAGCTTTCATTTCTTCAAATGACATTTTTCAAATAGCTCTAGATAATAAGCTAGATGACTGAGTGGAATCACAGGGCTGCTTCTCATCAGGGTGTGATTCTGTGACTCTAAGCTTGTGTCCTTTCTTATGGCATGTATTCTTGTGTTCACCTCTGGACCAGCCACAGTCTTTATATCTGATAGAGGGCTTATTGCATTTAGAGACTAGATACTTGTCACTTCCACAATTGAAGCAAAGGAGCTTTTTGCCTTGTGAAGTTCCTGATATTGTAGCATCAATATCCATTGCATTAGGATCCTTTCTAGAAAATGAGGATCCTGACTTGCTGTCAAAAAGTCTGAAAGCTTCTTTATGCTTTTCAATTTCTCTGAGAGCTTTGAGAGTATCAATGACTGTCTTGGCCCTTTTGTTCTGTCTGAACAATTCTTCCACAATATCTCTTCTAGTATTGTTCTCTAAGAGCCATATTCCAAAGTCATCAGTTATTCCTAATTGATGATACAAGGCTCTCTACTTTGCAATGAAAGTGTCTGTAAAGAGTGCATCCTGCTCGAAGGAAGCTATGGTCTTCCTGGCCCAATCTTTCTGTAGCTGGGGTCTAAATACATATTGCAGTAACAACAGTTCATGTCTCATCAGATGATGACATTATTGAAACAAGCCTAAGACTTGGGCTTGTAAAAGTGTAGAAGGAAGAGTGTTACAATCACTCTAAACCTTGCTGACCACTTTGCTGACATCCTTGCTGACATCTTGCTGACATCTTGCTGACCACCACCATAATCTAACCATTGGTACTCTCTTACTAATACTATCCTAATCACTCTATTTTATAGCTATTTTCCCATATTTTTCCATCGCCATTTAGGCTTGCTATAAGCCTAATACTTTGTTCGCATAATTAGCCCCTATTTGACTTCATCCATGCAAACCAGACTATTCTACACTAGCCCAGGCCTGGCTATGGTCCAGACCCATTAACCCTTGACCAGTCTAGACTATACAAACCCTCAAACAACTCTAGACTCATGTATGTCATTCCATTCCACACATGTTTTCCTTATGCCTACCCTACACATGTTCTCCTCATGTTTACCTCCCCCCATGCCTTGGCTAGACTCCCTATGATGCAGATACATTCTATGGCTATGCAGCCTAGATTCCTAAGCCCTTAGCCCATCCAGAACCCTTGTCCCATAGCATAGCATATCTGTAGATTTACCATACACCTGTACAAACAGTAGAATAGTATATAAGGGATCCTCTCAGCTCCCAGAAGGACCCAGTCTTGTCCTCTCTGGAGTTTCCCAAACCTCTAGTGCCCTTGACTTGCTTTCACTTAACAAGAGTGCCCGTTCTTGTTTGTAACCAGCCTATAAGGTCTGGGTGCAGAGGTCTCTTCGATAGAAGGATGTACTGTGGGAAACTCACAGTAACTATGGAGCTGGGCAACTTTGAGGTAAGACTTGAGCAGTAGAGGGACTGCAGAGGACTCAAAGAATGAGGTGGTAATTCGAGTTAAGGAGAGCAATAGAAGGGAGCTCTCCTTATATACATACAGGATTGTTTGTATAAGTGTATGCGCTGGTCCGTGCGCAATGGAACCTCTTTCTAAATAAAGAAAGGAAAGATACGATAGAAGTGTATCATGAGTCATAAAGAATGACTAAAAGTCCGTACAATGGATCTATGACTAAACGTGATAGTGTAAGTATGAAGATAAGATCTTTCATCCAATCAGTGACATGAAGACGAAGTCTGAAGAAGAAATATCACTGATTTCAACACTCTTCCTCATTAGAAATGTTGGTCATGGTAAAGGAGATAAAGTGAGACTTTTACATCCTCGCTCAAAAGCTATCTTTCCAAAATTTTTGGTAAAGATATCTGAAAACTAGAGATTGGTGGGAACATAATATAGAATGACTTCACCGAACTCGACAGCTTCTCGGATATAGTGTTCCGGAATGCGGACATGTTTTGTGCGTCCTTCTTGAGCGGAATTAGAAGCCAGAAATATAGCGCCTTGATTATCAACGCAAAGTGGGATGGGAGGTAGAGAAATTTTAATCTCCTCAAAGAGGTTGCGTATCCATTGGATCTGTTTGCAACATTCAGTCATACCACAATACTCGGCTTCTGTAGATGAAAGTCGAACTCTCTTCTGTCTCTTGGAGAGCCAGGACACAATTCCATTTGCCAGATAAATGGAGTAGCCAGTAGTAGATCGAGATGTCTTGATGTCTCCTGCCCAATCGGTATCAGAGTAAGCGATGAGACCATTCCGAATAGAAGGCCCTTCTGCATTGTAAGTGATGCAGAGGTTCACAGTTGAAGATAGATAGCGAACTATATAGATCGCCTTCTGCAAATGTTCCTCAGAGGGATTTGCAGAGAACTGTGACATCTTGATAACCGCATAAGCAAGGTCTGGTCTAGTGCCAAGCATGATATACAATAGTGATCCGATGACCGACTGATATCTGCTCTGGACAGTAGGATTCTCCTTGGATTCGTTTGGTCTCGGATTATATCTGGAGGGTAGAGGAGTAGAGCATGGTTTGGAATTCTGTTGACCAAAACGCTCGATGACCTTCTGTGCATAGGAGCACTGGTCTAGTCTCAGAATGTGTTTCTTGCGGTCTCTGGTAATCCTCGTTCCTAGATATTCTTGGGCTGGACCAAGATCCCTGGATTCCCAACGATCCATGAACTGTTTCTTATGAGTCATAATGAGTGACCTATCACTGCCCATAAAAAGAGCATCGTCAACATAAAAGACAAGAACAATTATATGCTTGCCAATGAATTC
>JBBPUM010000296.1:0-20082 GCA_038094695.1 Chiua aff. virens | reverse complement strand
CCAATGGTGACATCCGAAGCGCGATCATGGCACTTCAGTTTACGTGCGTAGTGGACCTTCCGGCCTCATCATTGAAATCTAAAGGTAAAGCGACTCGAAAAACTACCGGGAGAACCAACAAGGCCACGAACGTCCGCTCCGTTCTGGAGGCCGTTACCAGACGCGAGCAAAGTCTGGTTCTGTTTCATCTGATGGGCAAGATTTTATATAATAAACGTCAGTGTCGCATCTCAAGCCATTCAGATATTACTGACGGCATACCATTATAACGATCTAGGTAAATCCGATCCTCCTGCATCACATCTATCCGCTAAAGATGCTGCGAGGGAGCGCGAACTTGATATACAACTATCTGATCCACCACCTCTCCCAGGATGGCTTTCGCATCATGATCGAAAAGCGAGTCGAGTGTGTATTGAGGTAAGTTGTGTTATAATCATTCTGCGACTGATTCCCCTCATCTGCCACGCAGACGCTTTCGGCAGAATCACCCATCGACTCATCGCTACTCGGATTATATACTCATCAAAACTATACCCAGTTCTGTACCGACATTGACCAGTGTGATGGCATCTCCGAAGGACTGAGTTGGGTCGACTGGATGGGCGGGGTAAGCTGTCTCCGTTGCATTATATTTTGCTGAGGAATGTTATGCTGAACGCGGGAACCCAACTCTTCAGGGCTTGTCAGCAAATTCCCCGTATGCGTTCCCTGCCCTGACACTTTCGACACTGCATTCTCTCCCAACGCCCGTACCGCGGCGGGGGCAAAAAGTGTGCAAACCTATCTGGTTCGACATGCGCGCCAAGGAGCTCGAAGCGTGGGATGCAGTGGGGGATGTTCTTGGTTGGCTTGGGAAAGGTGTGGAAGGCTTCGAAAGTCATGCGCATAGGCCTGAAGACCCGCCGACGTCCTCCATCTCCGTGGGCAAATGGACTCATGGCAGTGTAGTGACGGAACTTGGGGGCTGGCTAACTGCCCTCGACCGAGGTACTCACAAGTTGATGGGAAGGAAGCCGGAAGGAACACTTCGTTCGCAGCCACCACGGACGCATCGACTGTTTTCGCATCTTTCTTGGAGTCCCGGGGCTGTTGGGGGGGATATACTACGGGAAGATGAGGACGGTGACGAAGATAGTGGGAACGAAGACGAGGATGTAAGGCTACCAGGTGGCATGAAGGACGAGGACGGGGATTTGGGGAAGGGATGGCTGGAGGAAGACGACATTGAAGATATGGAATGACTCGGGGTCGCGGGCTAAGATCGGGCCGGACCCATCCGGCTAAGACCTCGAGTTGGTTTTCAAGTTTGTAGTACCTCCATGTCCTTTAGCATACGTAGGGGACTGACGAAACAAGCTCGCCTCTTCCATGATTCTACATCACGTTTACCATACCACGCAACCAAACCGTGCACAGTTAGCTTCGCCAGCTCTCCAAGTTGTGTTAGGAAGGTCTCGTCATTGGTAGTCCAATCAAGACCTTACTCGACCTCTGACTCGACGCCACGGCGCCACCAAGAACCACAGGCAGCTGCTAGTAAATCCTGGTTGTCTCATAGCAGTAACATCCGTGTATCTACGCTTTTCACTGTACTGCTTGCATTTGGCGCCGGCGCAACGGCACTCGGTCTGTACGTGGTTTGTCACAACTTGCAATGCTTGCACTGACATCGATACCTGTACAATTCCTCGGGGCATCCAATTTTACACCTATCTCTGGGTACGCAAACGATCGAACGAAATGAAAACACTCGGCAGCTATGAAATATACACCTCGTTTACACAATGGCCTGTACAGCTCCGTAAAGACCTGCGTGCTGGGATTAGAGCGAAAAACCAAGGTGACTTTGCTCTGAGCGAGAGATTCCTTGCCCGGTACGTTCCCTCGTCTTGAATTCGTTTCCCACTACTATATTATCATGTTCGAATTCCAAACGGCGTTCTGACCCAATGCATGCTGTGAACACAGTGCCTACCAAACTGCTTTAGACCTTCCGTTGTCAGTCCTTGGCTCTGATCCATATCTCAAGCTTTCGGGCATCGCTGCGGTCTTGGCAGAAGTCTCCCCCGAACGACGATCCAAAGAGGTGTTACGAAACGTGTGGGAGAAAGGCGATGGCTTCTCGTCATCTCCCAGTGCCGTTGGCTCCGTCGGAGGACGCTCTGAAACCAGCGAAAACGAGGACAAGAACGACTGGGCCGGGTACACCCTTACCAACGAGGAGCGCCTTCGCAGAGTTGCTGTCGCGTGCAAACTCGCCGAGCTCTCTTCTCCAGACGGGGGTGTCAAGTCAGGGGACGAGGAAGAAGAAAGGTGGCTCGTGTGGGCGGTTGAGGAAGTGCTTCGACTGGCAGGTGTCCGCCAGCTGCAAGCGAAAAACGATGGTAAGGATGCTATCATGAAGGATGGTGGTGATGGTGTCGCGTCGAGCGCCGGCAACACGTCAGCGTCCGGTACCGTGCTCGCAGAGCTTGAGCTGCCATCTTGGATGCGCAAAGTTGACCTTGGGGCACCACTCGCCGCGCTAGGATCCGTATATGCACGCAAGGGTAACGTCGAGTGAGTCCTCTGCACAGCGGCTAGACCACCTGAGACATAACTGACCTTCGAGAAAGATATGCCATGCCACTTTATTTGCACGCCATCTCGCTCCTCCTCCCTTCGAATACAAAAGATGTGAGCATCGAAGATCGCTGCGAGGGTACGTTTGGTCTACCTCCGAGTTCTGGATCTAACTAAATACTCTGTTAGCTGCTCAGCTGATGAACAACCTCTCGGAGCTGATCATGCGACGACCACCGTCTCCAGAGATCAGACACCAGGCAGAAGCCTGGGCACGTAAAGCGCATGCTATCATCCAACACGTAGAGCAGACGCCATTACGTCGAAAAGGATGGTTCACCTCTACCAGTGTAGAAAGCAGAGAGGTCTGTGATCAAGTTTTCGGGGTGGTGTTGTTCAATCTTGGCATGCTGCGTGAGGTGAGCGGTCTGTCTTATAATTTTTGATATATACATACCTCGCCTGAATATTTTAGATGGACCAAGACTTGGCCACGGCACATTCGTTATACGAGCAAAGCTTGAGGCAGTGCGAAAGGGTTGGCATGGAGGAAGGGGTCATGCAAACAAAACAAGCGTTGAGAAGAATCGATCGTGCAGGCGGAAAGAACTCAATAGGTTCCTCGCATGCGACATAAATGACTTTTATACATCATGTTTCTACGCGTCACACCCTGCGATGTGATTATACAATATGGTGAATGGTAAAATGTCCTGATCAATTCGTAACAATTTGGCGACCATCAACGTTCAACTCCGTCAAGTCGATGGAAACGGACAATCAAGCTTCCTGATATTCCTCATTGTCTGCAGTTTTGGGGATTTCATATAGGTATGTCCTACATGCCAGTGTATACAATTGTGTGAGTGTGGTTACACAGAAGCGGTGTATCACCGATTAATAGTGAAGATGAAAGGTGCAGTATCTGGCAGTGGATGAGCGCGATGCGTTAACTAACGATGTGGTATGTCGCATCGTCATCTTGTAAAGCAGGGAAGGTATGGTATGGCAGTAGCTCGTCCGAGCTGAGGGTGCCTGATCGACGCGTCCGCCGTCGAGGATGCGGCGACAAAGATTGTCCGAGTCTATCAGCACCATCGACTCGGACACACGGGTGGCATGGCGATGAAATTGAGGCCACTTGCCGAGTGCGATAGATATACATGGCCTAACAAGGTGATTTGTCTAACTTGCCAGCCTCGAATTGCTTCAGTCGCACCTAAGCACTGAAGTACTGATGGGCAACTACAGGCGTACGTTGTGCCAGCCTGAGTCAGCGGACGACTAAAGTACTCCACTGATGAAATAGCGGATTTCCGTCGCATTTATACGGATTCTATGTCTATCTGCCTTCTTCGTGGGTTGAGCATGTGAGTCGAAATGAATGGACTCGGACCGACGGACAAGGACTCGGTTCAATGCTTAGTCGAATACTTTGTGAACTACTTTGGGCGAACCCGGCGGCCTCCATAAAATTTGATTTCAGAACGGATTCATGATGTAAAAAGGTACAGCTGACTGAGTGTATCTGGACGCTGCATGTCCGGGTAGTAGATATCAAAAAATTAACATCTGATGGATTTCGTGCATATCTGATATAAATTCCGAGACGTCAGTGGAATCACGAATCTTGAAGGACGGGGAGATGTCGAGAAGCAGGCGATTATGTGATCCAACGGATGAAGACGCCCCAGACTCATGATATTGTCGTGGCGTTCGATCATTCTCCGGAAGCTCGAGGTGCCCGAGGTGCGGACAACATTGCGCAAACAAAACAACACTGCAATAGTATGAACCACGGACATGCGGCTCTCGAACGTCAACGTTGGAAACGCAACTCAGCAGAGGCCAAGCGTCTGATAGCTTTTTGCTGTCATTAACGTCGAGACTCGAGACCCAGAAATGTACGTGGCAGAGAGATTTGAAAACAAAGAGCGTCTCGACAGTCCTAAGAGATACCAGTATGCCAAGTATCGCCACCGATCGCATGGATCGTTTCCAATCATCTCGTGAAGTCACGAATGAGCAGATTTTGTTGAGATCATCGTGTTCGACTTCAAAGAATACACGGAGGCTTATTTGACGGAGCCTTGGAGACTGAATGGCCTTCAGGATTCGGAAGATGAAAGATGTCGAACAAAAGAGATCTATGTCGAGAATGGCAGGAAATGAGGGGAGTAGATCAGGTTCAGAGGGGTAGTGGTGTGTCAAGGTCAACGACGTGAGGTTCTGGAGAAATCCGATTGGAGGGAAGAATTCAGAGATATCCATAGCATCGCCACCTAGGGTTGATGTTTTTAGTGTACAAAATAGTTGATTACAGATGCATTACCATTGTGGATGTCAATGGATTCGATATCTGGAAAACGCTCGATCACTTCCCCCACCAAGGCATCGCTAGAGTATATACAGGGTTGCTGTTGGAATTTGAATCTTAACGAGCGAAGTGCAGCCTGGCTCGACAGTTTGGGCAAATATGCTGAAACATCATTGGCCGTGACATGCACCTCGCACCAATGAGAGGGACGAAACAGCCAAGAGTAGTCAACCTCCTGTAACTTTGGGAGTAGTGGAAGGGTGGGACACGTGTCGAAAAGGATATTCAGCACACCGATGTGAAGTTCACATGCTTCTTCGAGCTGGATCTCGCGATTACGTTTGATCGTTTTGATAAGTTTTGTATAAATCAGCGGTCTTTCCCAATCTCTAGGAGATGGTAAATCAGCGAATTTCTGTCAGAGGTGATGCATTATGAGAAATAAGCGTAGGAAGTTCAGTAGAGACATACCACTTGGAGGACTCCTTCTTTTGGGTCTCTCGAAATGTCGAGGATTTCTGCAGGGAAGCACATAATGAGAGGTAAAAGGGACTGTTGAGTATGCCAGAGGAGTGAGATCGCAGGATCATGGAACGCGCGGCATGTCCTGGCCAGGACTGCGAGGTCTGCACGACCTTTACCAGCAATGAAGACAAGGTCGAAGATCTCGAGCAAGATTTCTGAGATTTCCACTACGCGAGACATGGAAGAGATCAGGACGTGACATGTGACAGGTCACAGTTGATTTTGTAAGGAAAGATAGGTGGCGAATGCTAGGTAAAACAATATGCGTCGCCACTATGATCGATTCGAAAAGCGCGAAAGAGGTATTTACTTCATATGTGAACCCTCTAATTTGTGCTACTAGGTACTATATCACGTACGGTGGGATCCCTTGAAGCATATGATAATTTTACAAGCTGGCCGACGGTAGCGACTGCATCCTTAACACCCTATTTTTCCTGTCTTCTTCATTCATGAACATGCCATAACGTCGCGAGATGCTATGGAATTGGAGATTCCCCACAGCCCAGTCAATTAGTCCATCGGCATAGGTGGCAACTTGCTGTTCCATTTCTTGTTCCAACGGAGGTAGGCTGTTTCTGTTCACGCGGAACCGTTCGACAATTTCTCGAACTAGCTTCTCAACGTAATCAAGTCTCCCCTGTAAATCCAGGCCACAGGTCTCTGGATCCTTCTGCATCACTGTCAGCAAGTTGTTCACTTCTCCATTCCGTAATTCTTTCTTGAGAGAGAACACATCCTGTTCTGGAGTCAGTCTGAACTGTATATCTAGAAACCGGGAAGGAAAATGTCTCACGTTCACGATCCAGATAAGATCGTTTGCAGCGTTTTCCATCTCGCGGATGGCTGGATGGCCCAGCAAGTCATCCGGGATGCGGAGTTGTCGGGTGGACTGAATTAATGTAAAACATGGACGAGCACCAATCGACTCGCGGCGCATGGCTATATATGATTGGATATCACGCATCCCATAATTCCTGGCGTATGCTTCTCTCTCAAGCGCTTCTTGCACAACTCCCATGACGTAAGTTCTGTTTTCTTCCACAAATCGAGGCCAGTGAAAGGGTCCAGCGACGGCTTTAAGGCTCGGTACGAGTTCACTAGGCTCAAGATGACTTTGTGAGTTGGGAAAGGGTAGACACAACCCACCGCATCATAAGTAGGTATGGATGGAAAGATCCTTCCTCTTCCGGGGTGATACTCTCCGTCAACATTTTGATCCACGACTGTACCGCGGCCGCAGTCATTGTGCCATCAGTGTAGTCCCTAGAGCAAATTATTAACACGAGAAAACAACAACATGGTGTGCGTAGATACGTGAGGACTTCCGTGAAAAAGAACACTATCATGTAGTCGACAAGCCACTTCAGTTGTTGAAGCGATGCCACAGGATAGGCAAACGATGGAAGAAGAACTCCGTCGGAACGTTGTAGCTCCTAGTATTTAGTGAAGTGAGTCTAAAATCAGAGGGTGATGTTGGTAATACACACAATTTCCATGCGGGTTCCACCAAATTTGTCCTTAACCCATGATTTGAATGCTGTGTCTACTTCCCTGAAGTAGGGGCAAATTTCTCCACCTGGCTTGCTAGGGAGCAAGGCGAAGAAGTCGGGGAGACGATACACCCCCGTGGACATTGAGATGGGAGGAAACTGTACTTGCAACATCCCTAAGATGATTTTTATAGCATAAGACCTTGAGCTGAACAATTTAGCCCGATTTCAACCTTCCATGGCGTCAATAGCATAATCTTCCATCATCCGTACTTACCCAGTGACTGGCAACCATTATCTGCTGTGTCATCCTGCTTGTGGCTTCGTACGGAACAAAGTGAAATGCCGGGGTTTCATTTCCTTAGGTGGAAGTCCAGTGCCCGCCAAGCTGATCCCTATCGGGTCAACTTGGTAAGCATCAAGTGGGGGTTGTGACCTCGCAAAAGTATTGCTCCCACTTGGCATGGTTATCTGACTATCTCCATGGAATAGCGGCTGTATGTTCTCGTGCGTAGTATGCAACATTTGGTACTGTTTTGTGGCACGACGGTGATTCTCGGTTGATACAAACCTGAGTGATACGGAAGTCGCCGGCGGTTCGATGACACTCATCCAGCGATTCTAGCCCCACCGAGTCAGAGGTCGGCCGTCAATACCATGGTGCGTGGAATTAGTATCCTTCAAGTTGCACCGTTGCCCTGACCTGAACCTAGATCTATGACTTAACGAATGAATTACTTTGGTCATGGTGAACGGTAACGAGCAAAAGCAAGATGGTACAATCCAGAACCTTCTAGGTCTGTTCCCATAGTACCAATCAGTTGAGAAGGTCGGCGGCTGCGTGACATCGGCAGAGACCTTGCTTGAACCTGGCTGGGATGCGTGAGATATCAGCGTTTTGGTGAACTCTTAAAAGACTTACGAGCTATCGGAACTTTCCGATCACCACGAAAATCGGACCGTAGTCCGAGTCCGAACCCCTTCTAAAACATCAGGTTTCGAGACTACAGTGCCTCAAGTATCCGCGGGGTGATATTCATCTTACTCTTTAGATATGTAGGCGGCCCCAAGGAGAAATAACTCCCATTTGCAATGGACTTTATCGACGGGTTGTTCAAATCGTCTTGAGCAGTTACCCCGGGACCTCTCAGACTCCTACGCCAAGTTCTCTGCTAACAATTTCCCATGCGGCCTTTCAGTCATTGATCGTCCGGGTAACACTTCCTGGCTGCGCTTTAGGCCGCTGGAATGGCGCTCATCAACTTGAAAGTAGATGGTATCGCTTTGATAATGCTAATAAGCGGGTCGATGAAACCAGGAAGTGGACCAGGTAGAGCCACGTACTATAATCCAAGGCAGATTGTTTGCTTCTCGCATTGATAGCCGGTAACCTGTTCATGTTTATAATCAGACTACTTCCGGATCTTGCCGAAATCCCATATCCGCAGTGATTGATCGAGCGTTCTCAGGTCAACGGATAATTCTCCAACGGAATAGTTACCCGTTCATATGGTAAGTATCTCATCCCAGATTGTCGCCACTTGAACACTTTCCTATTCCTCACTCAACACCAGTCACATCCGCACAGTGCTTCATTCAAAGTCGAATCAGAAAAATATCACAATCCACATCTCTCCGAGTCCTTGCACATACGTCATGTCCTCTGTGTTACTGTCGACCCTGGAGTTACTCCAGACGAATAACTATATTTCTGGTGTGTTCCATTGTAGGGTGATTGAATGTTCTCATTGACTAGTGTAGTGGCCCTTGTCACTGCTCTTGTATATGACTATCGTGAGCGACCTTTTCATCATCTGAAGTGATCATTGAGATTTGCAGTCCTTCTATTCCCCAGAGAGGTATGATTTCATCCAGCACTCACATGCTGTCTGTTCACTGCCAAGCTGACGATATCTGAAGGTTGAATATATTTGGGTAAGGTCAATTTAAGTTAATGAGCACCCGCTACTTGCATTTAACACTCTAACAGCGCAGACCCTGGACCTGGGTCTCTATAGCATATGTTGTAGTACGTATGAACTTGATTTGTGTCATCCATTGCACACGAAGATTAATCATCACAGGTCCGCTACATTGGCCTTTGTGATGCTATGTAAGTATCTTGTTGCTGTAATGCCAGTGTGACTTTGCTGACAACAAACCTATGATCAAGTTTGAACAGCCTCCGTATGTTGGGTGTCAGCCTCATGCTGGAGGCATTTGAGCTGATCTGAATCTGATGTTTTCAGTTGGTAGCACCTTTGTTCCTGGTCCCGTCAAAGTCAGTTTTCTGCTCTGTATCTTGTCTAATGTCTCAATAATCCCCTTCTAGTTGTAGATATCTCAATTTTTATTGTATGACGTACTGATGGCATGCTTATAGATGTAAGCATGCCAAGGTTCTCGCCTCTACTTTGCCACATGTTATACATATTACCTGAAGGTGCTGCTTTGTGGCTGGTAGAGGACTGGGAACTTCCAATATTCCTCATGGCTACAGACTGTGAGTCGTATTTCCACCCAGATCAATGACGTAGAGTTTCTAATCCGAGTCTTATTACAGTGGTGATGATCATGCGGGTGTATACAATGTGGAATCGATCAAGAAGGATACTCTATTTTCTCTTATTAATCTATGTGCCGCACATCATTGTTTCCTTTGTTTTCACAGGTCTGGAATACATTCTAAACAACAACTTTTTTGGTATATCTCAAACTCAAGTCGACTGTCTTACCAAAAACTCACGTTCCCCTTCTTTAGTCTCAATTGTTCAAGTCATGGATCTCTCATTTTGTGGAACCTACTATACAAATAATGTTCCGCCCGGCCTCAACTGGGCTTTTGATGCTCTGCGGTTTGTTCTTGGTATCACACTCTTGGTTCTTGCTGCGATCAAAACCTTGAAGCAGTCAATTGCGATGGGCAGAGCAACAAATCAGTGGTGGCCTAACCAGTACACTCAGCTCTTCATGAAGGATGGTATTCTTTATTTCATAGCGTATGTTCTGCCTTTCCCCTCCCCCCTTTCCCTCTGCTGTCATGTCCATCCACTGGCACCCTATTCTACACATTCCGATATACATGAAAAATTAATCACTCACATGATTTTCTAGGAACGCATTCAACAATATCTTGTTCATGATCCAGGACGTGAATTCTGTCGGGATAAGCAGCACCACACTGCTCTTTCTATTCTTGTTTTCTTATATCACTCTGTATCCCATCGTACCGAGGTTCATCATCAGTATTCGAGAACTGTATGACCGCGACACTCTCGGCCGCAGACAGGGAGTTGATAGCGGATTTGGAATGGGGTCTCAGCCATTTGATGGTGAAGTTGTCTCCTCTATGGCTTTCACGGGTGGCAGTCCAGGCGAGGATGAGAACTTGGGTGGGGTAGACGATTCAGAAGCAATTCAGCTTGACGTGCTCAGAGCCCCGGAGAATCATGATCAAGTCTGAGCGGGGATTTCTTGTGTGGAAATCAGTTCGCCTCTGTATACTCCCGTAGAAACCATTGGTTGACCAATGTAGTGATTTAGACTTTCAAGACTAGAACTTTGTCTGTTGATGTATTTCAGGAAAACAGTGAAAATGTCCGTTCTGGACCATTCCGTATCACTGCAGTGCCAGGCTAACCATGTGTTAATCACAGCCTGAGCATGATGCATATCCATGTGATCTGTATTATCCTTCAGATTGTGTATCGTGCGTTCTGTGTCATCCTTCATATGGTTTTTAACTGAAAAGAACCACCCGCTAGATGTCACGGTTCACTGTTGGACCTTACTTGAATTCTCTAGAACAACTTGAAGATCTCCTGCCTCACCCCTTTCTGCAGAGTTGAATCGCCAGTGACATAATCGCGCCCTTGACGTTTCGTGACTCGTGAGAGAGCGAAGTAGTGATGCCAGTGTGAGTCGGCGCTATATTGATGCACGGTCCTTATCCCTTGCTGGCCTAGGTTAAAGTCCACGCGTGACAACCCGAGCGAACCGGAGTAATTCTACTCAGATAAGTCAACAACGTGGCAACTTAGAAGTCGCCGTGTCGGACCGCCGGAGAGATAACTGACAGAGATGATGTTTAATCGCCGTCGAAGGAAACTCATCGCACGTTTGGGGCTTCTCAACCTGGGCCAGTGAGGTAGCAGATCTATCCGAGCTCCATTAGGCGATGCTAGCAATGGGGGAACACTCAGCCACAAGAGTTGTACGCATGGTTGTACATGCGGTACGGCCCTACATCTCATATATGGTGTAGAGAATGTCGTACAAAGCATTCATTTTCAGGTACATTCCATTTAGATCATGTTGTGATGAGCGAAGCTGGTTTCAGCCTGGGAGAGAGCAATGAGGTGGCCATGTGCAGCCTGAGTGAAATTGCTATTTTTCTCACCAACCATTGATTGATTGAATTGTGGTGATCAAGGTAGCACCCAACGAGAATCAAGTAAACCCATAGGGCAATTACTGTCACGGGTAGATTCAGTGTCGTCCCGAGGGTACTCTTGTTTACCATAATTTTCATTCACATGATGGGTCTTTCAACCCTTCTCTGGCGTATAAAGTGAGAACGCTCGGATCTCGTATGGGTACCTATTCTTCAATCGCGTTGACGGTTGTCACGAGTTTTCTGCCAGCGCGACATCCTTGTTCATTACCACACCGCCACTCCATTGACTCCCGTTAACCTGGTGTCGTACGAGATGCCTCCTGTGGCCCCTCCACTGGCAGCCCCTCCATCGCCAGGGATACTCATTCACCTCCCTGACCTTGTATCAAGCTGTAAATTTGATCTTCACATAGGTCGAAACTATAAGCGTATCTCCATCGAGTCGATGCGTTGGCTTTTCGACGGTGACCCTGACCTCGACAACGCATCGCGTCGCGCGTTTCTCGGCGTCAAGGCTGGAAAACTGGCTGCCACGTGCTACCCTAACGCCGGGTATCCACAGCTCCGTGTCTGCACAGATTTCTTGAATTGGCTGTTCCACCTTGACAACCTCTCGGACGACATGACCGATCGTAGCATCGAGAAAGTCGCGGAGGTGGTCATGAACTCGCTACGTCAGCCATATACGTGCCGTTCTGCTGCACGCCTGAGTCGGATGACCAGAGAGTTAGTATGATTTCCTTTGTTTCCCTTCTCTTCCCGCTGATGCTTCTTATCCAGTCTTTGCAAGCGTGTCATTCAAACGGCTTCCCGAGGGACGGTTCAGCGGTTCCTGGAAGGGATGAACCTCTTCTTCCAGGCGGTCCAGCAGCAAGCTTGTGATCGTGCTAATGGAACACTCCCAACCATCGCATCATATATCACCCTTCGCCGCGATACGAGTGGATGCAAGCCCTGTGTGGCGCTCATTGAATACGCTTACCACCTCCACATACCTGATGATGTCATGGATCACCCCATTATCCAGCGCCTTACCGAAGGTGCAAATGATGTCGTCACGTGGGTGAATGTGAGTTTGATACTGTTCAGCACCATTGTCAACGTGATTCCAACGCCTTTTGACAGGACATTGTTTCATATGACGTCGAACAGTCCAAAGGACATACTCACAATCTGATCGACATCATCATGCAAGAACATGGCCTGACGGTACAGGGTGCCATCAACATGACTGGCGAGTTTTGCGATCGCGCAATGGATCAGTTCTTGCATGACCGCAGCAACTTACCTTCCTGGGGGCCTGTGATTGATGCAGAGGTTCGTGTGTACGTTAGTGGACTTGAGGATTGGATGACAGGAAGCTTACACTGGTCGTACGAGACGGAGAGGTACTTTGGCAAGGCTGGAAAGCGGATTAAGAAGACTTGCATGCTCACATTGCGGCCAAAACTCGCCTAGGGAGCGCACCCTATCCCCAACGGTGAAACCCAGTGGTCCCTACAGTACCATAGTTTTCAATGAGCCTGTACTCCAAACCTTAGAAGTCATTAATCACAGGAATGTGAAACAAAGCTTCGTACATGCTATACAAACGCCTTATGGAATATCTGCAATGCAAATTGGAATGCCATAGACCAGATCGTCCGGAAGTTGAGGCCCTTGAGGGATATTATTTTTCCACGGTTGAGAGGCCTCAACATCGACAGGCGGAAGTGACGGGATGTGGTAGGCGTCTCAGGCTACTACGAATTTAATGCACCCGGACCTGAGGTGTAGAAAATGCACGAGGAACGGGTGCCTTATAAGACTCACGGGTTGAATTTAGTCGAACTATGGCATTCTTGCCAGGGAGGTAGAGACGCGTACAGTGTGCAGTAAATTGTAAGCTTTTTAGTGGTTGTTGAATAACTCTTGAGGGTGCTGAATCCTGACATATGTGAGCTTGAGAGGTAAAGGATCTCCTCAAGAGTCAATATACAAAGATTTCAAATGAAAAATAGACACGCTCAGATCGAGAATACTATGAAACACTGACCGTGGGTAAATTGATGCGGGGATTAGCGGTAGTCGGCAGGAACTGTGGGCTTGCTTGAGCCTGACTGGGGTGCGTATGTGAAATACTAGCGTTTCAAGTATCTGCTGAATGATATTCATCTTCGCTAAAATAAGCCTGACCTTCATAGATTTCTTGCTCGACGGTGTACCCGGTGGGCCTCTGCCAGGACCTTGGTTGGGGCAGTGGCTGGCGGCCTCGTAGTTAGTCTTGCATGTTGTAGTCAGTCGGTATCCTACCTCTCGCATCTGCGGGCTCCCACCTCGCCCCTCTCCAACGGGCTCTTTGAATCTGATCTAAAATTACTCTTCAGATGTGCCGGTGACCCCAAGGAAAAGTGACTACTATTTCCAATGGACCTCATCAGTGGGGTTACCACGTGCTCAAGATGGCGTAGCATGGAGTCGGGTCAGAAGGATCAATTAGACACGGAGTAACTTGGCCTCTTCAACCTCAGGCTCTTGTGCCACGTTTTTCTCCGCTCACAAATTTCCACGGTCTTTGAACCAATAAACCGGGCCGACACTTCCCGCTTGTATAATGTACTTTCGTCTGCCCGGTGGGATGGTGCTTATCGGGGTAGATGTTATTGCTTCGGTAAGGCTAATAAGCAATGGATCGATGAAATCAGCCTTCCCATGCCGCAGCCTTGCACATCCTTTACTGAGTGGTCCATTGTCTTCGTACTTGCGGATTACTTAGATTCTTCAGCTGACGCCTTGCTACTCTCCAGCCTACTTCTTCTCGAATCGACGTTCAAGATACAGGAAGCCAGGGCAACTAAAGCAGAACTGTAGGCTCTAGTTTACAAGCTGCAAGGTCCAAGCGGGCCCTTTGGTGGATATAACTACATCCTGGTTGCGCCATTCTTTCTTGCATGCCTTGAATTAGCTTGTCGAGTACATGAAAAATTTTGGATTCCATACCTTTCAAAATGCATCACTGGATATTCCGGTGGAACTATGACAGAAAATCAAGCGAGTGCATGTAATTCGAAAGACAGGATTTAATTAACTCATCACTGAAACGGAGGTGTCGAAACCAAGTCCACGTACCATCACCCGGGTCAACATCAGCCACTAACAAATACCCTGTCTTGCCCATTGACAATACGGGACATTCTGTTCCCTTTACAATACTCATCTCTGGGTTCCTGATGGTTCCAGCTCAAACATCGGGTAGTAAGCGTGAGACCAGGGAAGATTTCCAACAGAAATCGTGCAACGTCAGCAGGATCACCCGTCAAATGTTCCTCAAGAAAGAGCTCGAGGAGAAGCTTCTGTGAAATCTTCTTCTCTCCTGATTGGCGAGCATGAGATGTCCGGGACTCATCGGCATCTACGCACGGCAATGGTGGAATTTGAATGGCATCCACGGAAATTTTGAGGTATCTAAGATGAGGACAGTGTCTCGAGAACGAGATAAGACTCTCCAACGTGGCACTGCCAGTGGACGGTGGCGGACTCATGGTGGGCTTCCAGTGGAGAAGAGAAGCGTACGATAGCATGGGCCAAGCTCTCGCTACGCGTTCCAGCAGATCATTGCCTGTCTCGCGTGTGAAAAGATCGAGGAGATCAAGATGCTTGAAAACGAAGAGCGCCTCGAGGGCCGGAGTAGACACAAAGCCACCTTTTATGACGATCGATCGCAGAGATTTTTGCCATGAATATCGTGAAGCCATGTAAGTGCAGCATCCGTCAGGATTCCCGCCCCCTTCGCAAGTAAGAGTCAGGTGTACTGCGTGGAGCTTCGGGGAGTGGATGAACTGGAGGAATCGGAGTGCGAGGGATGCAGCACAAGTGAGATTAAGTTCGATCATGTTAGGGAACAGGAGCCCTGGATTGAAACAGGACGACAGAGTACCCGAAGTTGACAAATACAATGACGTGAGATTCTGGAGAGATCCCATGAGGACAAGGTCTTTCGCGACATCCACAGTGTGGTTGGCTGTTGAATATGCATATCATTTTAGTGAAATTAACCACGAAAGCTGTACTAGTAAAGGTACATTACCATCCCGTATTGTAAGAGAATCGAGGGCCCGACAACGCTCAAGAATGTGTGTCAACAGGGCATGGATGTTGTAACACACATAATTTTCAATGACACTAAGCCCCAAAGACAGTGATCGAAGTGCAGCCGGACATATTTTGGTCAGATATGCGGAAACGAACCCCGCGGTAACGCCGGTGTGTAGCTGCTGTAACTCCATATAGGGGTGGAAAATCTGACTGCAGCTTAGATGTCGAAGATCCGGGAGAAGTGGCAAGGCGGGACACGTTTTTAAGAGCGTATCCAGCGTATCCAACGTGATCTTGTAGCCATGCAAGCCAAAGCGGCGTTTGTGATGTGGTGGTTCGATCCTTCTGATGAACGATGCATAAATCAATGGCCGTTCCCAATCTTGCAAGGATGGCGGTTTCGTGAATTCCTACATCTAATTCAGTGCATGCAATCAAGAGCCCTTTGTAAACCCGTTTCACCTCTACCGTAATTCCACCATTCTGAGATCTCGACAGTTTGAGGAGTTCTGGAGGAAAACATAGAACAAGAGGTGCCAGTGAGGGCTGAGTATGCCAAAGGACGGCAAAGGCTGGTTTGTGGAATGCGCGGCATGTCCTAGCCAGGGTTGCAAGGTCATGATGCCCGTGCCCTTCAGCGAAGACGAGGTCAAATATTTCGAGGAGGATTTCTGGAATCTCTAAGCAGGGCATAGGGGTCACCGGTCAGTCACTTGTACTGAAGCTGACAAGCGAACGATGGCGGAGGCCAAACGGCTCGGTCTTCGAGGACACCCGGACACCCGGAAAGTCCAAATCACAGACTTCCTGTGGTCTTCATAATTCTTCATCCAAAATCGGATCTTTTTTTTGAATCATATCGGCGAGCTATTTGGCCCATCAGCGCTTCAGTACTGATGAACTACTGGCAATGTTCTTCGATGCAAGCACCAGTATTGACTAGCACTTGTAACGTGTCTGTCACCTTGGTAGTCACGAAGTACTAGCAGCTTCAACACAGCTTGCCTGTGCCCTGCCAGTGCGAATGTCAAAACGAGAACGCGTGCCTTTTTACATATCGCATTAACCAGATAACAAGAAAGAAAGCAATCTACACAAAAACGACATCCCTCCTGCGGAGAACAAGTGCTTTCCACGAGAAAAGGCGTCCGGGGACCGTATCGAAGGTCTACCCACAGGAACTAATCATCTACACGTCGTCGCAAATAGTATACAGTCGATAGTGTGTATGTGCGAGATCGTACAGCAGAGCACGCCATTACACCCGTCAAGTGATGGGCGCAGGGCGGAAGGACATGATTTCATCGTACAACAGTTCTTTGAGTTGTTCACGGCTGATGTCGTCCTTGTGCACTGGATGCGCCAAATATTACGATTGTCTTTTATCATGGAAATGGTGCGAACTCACGATCAAACTCAAAGAACTCTGGGTCGAGAGGGGGTGCGACAGGTTCGTCGTCCGGGTCATGCTGCAAGGCTAAGATAAGCACCATCTCACAAGAAAGTTATAATTACATACGTATGCCTCCAGGTACGGGTGTGCCAGTGCTTCCTCGACAGTTATTCGCTTCTTTGGATCAAACGTCTGCAGGAATAAAGAAAATAAAAAATCAGTTACCAACTCATTCAGATTGACAGCCTACCAGTGTCTTTGCCAAAAAGTCGACCGCCAACGGGTTGGCATTCGGAAAGATGGTTGCAAACGGCTTGCGCTTCTTAAACGGTAGCGCCCGTATATAATCACGCGATCTTCGTGTGGTGATCGCATAAAATTCGTCCAACGTCGGCGTCCCGAGTACATCCAATATGAGGGTTAGCTGATGATGATAATCCCGTCCTGGGAAAAGTGGTTTCCCAGATAACATCTCGGCCAATATGCATCCCACGGACCACACGTCGATCGCCTTGGTATATTGTTTGAATGTAAGCATAATTTCTGGCGCGCGGTACCACCGGGTTGCGACGTATTCGGTCATGAACCCAGTTTCGGTTCCCGATGGCTCTGCTGTCTTGACAGATCGTGCAAGCCCAAAGTCGCAGACTTTAAGATCACAGTTGGCGTTCAAGAGTAAATTCGACGGTTTGAGATCGCGGTGGATAACATCGGCAGAGTGTAGTGCTTTAAGTGCGCGAAGGGTTTGATAGATGAAGTATTGAGCGTGGTCGTCGGAGAGGTCTTGGGTACGGATGACACGATGCATGTCAGTTTCCATTAGTTCTTGGATCACTGTTGGCAAGCCCAAACGATGATCGGAAAATAAAGTTAGTCACGGCTCCAGATGTGGCGTGCACGTGAAGTGGACACGCGCGGGAAAAAGGTAGGGACGTACGGTAGACTTCCTTGAACGCCTCAAGTGATGGGGGCTTGATAATATCCAGAATCGAGATAATCTAAGACAAGAAACAAACGATTCTAACCATGCCGCTCCAAATATACATATAACAGAATACGCACGTTTTCGCTGACACCGGCCTCGCTCAAAAACTTGAGCAACTTGAGTTCGCGCAACGTCCGGAGACAAAACATCGAGTGATCAAACGGGGCGATCTTCTTGATGGCGACTTTCCGCCCGCTGGGACGGTGCACTGCCGAACAAACGATACCATAGGCACCCTCGCCAACAACATCGAGGACTTGATATTGCGTGCCTGGTCATATATGCAGCAGGGTTCGCGGGAAGCGAAATACCGTCACAGTTAAATATGAAGATACTCTTGAGCGCATACGTGGACCGGCTCCACTCACCTACGTTGAAGCGCACTTTGCGGGGTGCAGGTGGTGCTTGGGAGGACTGGCCATGTTTCGACTTGGAAGTAGCTGCAGCACCGGCTGCAGGAGCCTGCTGTTGATTCTCCGGCATAATGGCCCTCTTCTGTGCGTCGTAAAGTGTGAATGGGATAGAAAAGACAAACGGGCAATGAAAGTGGACGTTGAGGATGGGACAAGAGCGCTTCCGACGGATTACCCACCCTTGTTATCGACCAGCTCTTCTAAGCTTTTTGTTGTCCAAGGAACAAAGGGAACCAATGAACAACGTTCTATGTCCGCTTTCCTTTTTAGGATGAATATTTACAACTTCATCTCCGATCACAGCTTTTTTTTTCCGTGTTCTGGCAGTTCATTTCAGTACAGAATTACTGCTTTCGCATAGGATTTGGATTCTTTTTGCGCATTTTGCCCCCTTACTCTCGTTTTCCATGGCGATGAGATGCAGATCCATCTCATCACCTCTGGTCGTTTCCATGGTTAAAACAAGAACACGTAAGTTACACACATACGTAGCTTAGTTGTATTAAATTTGTATTTGGGTTGAGACGTCTTGGCCAATCCAGAGGTTCGGGAGGACCAGAATTCAAGTACGTCTTCCCCCTACGTTTGACCTGCACCATTATCCTCCGGAACTAGGTCCTATAGTACTACTATGTAGTAGCTGTTATTCACCCGGCGACTGTTGGCGTTGCATCACACATCCATGTGACTACCACTCAGTTTACCATGTGTCTACATATGATATATGATCGTTGATGTGGTAACAACACCGCGCTAGAGGGTACGAAGTTTCTCGCTGTGAACACATGTTGGAAGGTTCGTGTGGATGCTAATATGAATAAGACGACTTGAAAACCAAGACTGTGAAATGCTACGACTTTCTTGCCTTCATTCTGTTCTTTTTTCTTTATTCTAAAATCGACTCCTCACGCAACAGGAGCGTCCAAAAAACAAAGCAACACAACAGCCCAAGGGATACGTGGACAGGGAATTGGGCAGAGATACGCAACATGAAACAACAAAACGAGGGAAGAAAAAAGTCACAAAAAGCATGGCAGCATAAAGAAGCATTGAGAATTAACGAATGCAAACATATATCCCTGCATATGCTCATGTTCCCCCGAACCCCTTCACTGCCTCGTTCCCTCCGTCATATATGAAGCATGGCCTACTTGGCACTGGGGGGTGTACCTCGACCCCGCCCAGGACCACCACGACCACGGAACCCACCCCGAACCTCCCCATTCATAGGCGGACCACCACGAGGTCGGCTCTGGGGCCTATCCCCGCGTTCCTTGCGTGTCTCCACGAAAATACGCACATGGCCGATCTCGCCTCCAACCTCAATCCGCACACCACCCTCACCGCCCTGGTTCTGTGGCAGAGAAGTAACAATCGCCTTCTTGGCAGCATCCAACGACAAGAATTCGAGGAAGGCGCAAGCCTTGGACCGCACGATTTCAACGTCTTTCACAGGTCCGAATTTTTGACCCAGAGCCTGAGTAAGCTGATGTTGGCTGACCGACTCAACGACACCCTACAGCAAAGACAGCTCGGTCATACTCTACATCTGTCACAACTGGATGACATACCTTGACAAAACATTGCGGGGTAGCCAATGCCATTACAGCTGCAATAGAAGGGTGCTCGCGTGACCCGTGTTGTTGGCCCCGATGAGGTGCATGGGGCACCGGAGACGGAGCGCCACTATTTGGTGCAGGATTCGACGTAGCGGGTGCCTCACTCAGACCCTTGGACTCGGTCGCCACCTGCGACCCCCATCGTTTCGAGTCCGTAGCAGCGAGGCTTGCCCACGTTTTAGGCACAGACTTGACAGGGGCAGGGGCAGGTGGAGAAGGTTGTTGCGCCGGTGCAGGTGGAGGTGTAACTGGAGCGGCGATAGGTAAAGCCTGAGGCTGTGGTGCAGGTGAGGCTGACGGTT
>JBBPUM010000295.1:0-20086 GCA_038094695.1 Chiua aff. virens | reverse complement strand
TTCAGTGTGATCGCGTCCGAACAAACGGCGTCCTCATGGCTGCTTCGATGTTGTTAGTTCGGGTGATGCAGCGGCATGGTGCTTGTTGGTACGTATCTGTCATTTATCTATTCCCAATTCGAGGCGTTCACCTCGAGTTACATAACGTCCCGCAGGTTGATAAACGGTCTTAAAGGCCACCCTGGGGACTCTTTTACCCATTAAACGCCTCACAAGTGCCTTCCAGCATGTCTTCCCAGATGGAAAACCAAGTTGATGTCTTGATCATCGGAGCTGGCCCTGCTGGCCTGGTGTGTGCCAATGCACTCGCTATGGCAGGCATCAGTGTGAAAATTATCGACAAACGGTATGGTCATATTCCAGCTTGTCCCCCAGAAATTTACTGTTTTCATGGTACCACAGTGAAACGAGGATCTTAGCTGGTCAAGCGGACGGCATTCAGCCAAGGACGATCGAAGTATTCCAGGTAGGCTGCGTTCGTTCCCCGACTCTCTTTGTCAAATATCTAATCTCTATGGTAGAGCTATGGTCTTGCCGAGCGCTTGCTTCGCGAAGGGCATCAGGTCCACATGTGTGTGCGTGGAGTTGCATTCATCTCCAGCGTACGTTTGATATATTGGGATAAATTCAGGCTTTCTACGGCCCCGGGCCCGACGGAATAAAGGTATGATACTTGGCATATTGGCGATCCTTTCCACCTCTCTGAAGGCTGGTGAAGCGCAGACATCGTGCTCCCGATATTTGTGCGCCGACCGCGCGTTATCAATTCAGGGTATGTATGCTTCGTTCGCACGGTTTCCTTCTAATGAACCAAATTTACGGAATGCTGTCTAGATGACATTACAGCAAGGCGGGATAGAAGCCATGTTTCTTGATTCTATGCAGGATCGCGGACTGCAAGTAGATCGGCTGAGGGCGCCGTCCGCCATCGAGATCTCCGAAGACCCGAAGGAGTTGTCGAGCCCTTCATCATACCCAGTCAAGGTGAGCGTTCTGCATTCACAAAAGTCTGAAACTAAGGACCGCCCAAGGTTACCCTGCAACATCTAGACGTGGCTGAGGGTGTGGAAAAGACGGAGATCGTGCGCGCCAAATACGTCGTCGGGGCTGATGGTGTGCACCTACTTATATTCTCCCCCCTCTCTCGATGCTGACTTCGATTTGTAGGAGCTCATTCATGGGTCCGAAAGACCCTTGGAATTGCTATGGAAGGTGAACAAACCGGTAATTGACAAGATCCACACTACGGTCCCGCTGTAAGTCTAATCGAACCGAGCAGATTACATCTGGGGTGTCGTCGATCTGGTTCCGGAAACCAACTTCCCTGACATCCGTAATCACTGTCTGGTCAACTCAGCGAACGGCTCTGCAATGATCCTTCCTCGCGAACGTGACATGGTTCGTTTCTACATGCAGCTGTCGGATGCGGACGTTGTAGACCCGTCGACTGGAAGAGTGGACAAGAGCAAGATGAGCCCGGAGAAGCTCATTTCAGTGAGGATCTCAGCTGGTTAGTCCGTCATGTGACTGTCTGACACGTGTTTGATAGGTCGTCCAGAAAATATTTCACCCATACAAATTCGACTCGAAAAGCATCGAGTGGTGGGCAGTCTACATCAGTGTGTCCATCCCAATATTTGTCCAGTTCATCGTACAAACCACTCCCTATTAGTCGGACAGCGTGTCGCAGCAAAATTCTCTGCTAGTGACCGTGTGTTCATCGCTGGCGATGCATGCCATACACATTCCCCAAAAGCTGGTGAGGGGATCACTGTTTATTTCAGAAGACCTAAGATTTAATCTTGGTGCTGTAGGTCAAGGAATGAATGCCAGCATGAATGATGCCCACAACCTTGGTATGTATACGTATGTCTCGTCGGAGGTCAACTGATGTTCCTTTTTCAGCGTGGAAGCTTGCCCAAGTATTGAAAGGATGGGCCAGTCCATCCCTCCTGAAGACTGTGAGTGTTGCCGTCGGCTTCCATTCCTGTGCTTCACAGTACCCGTTCCTAGTACGAACACGAACGCAGGAAATACGCTCAAGACTTGATCGACTTTGATAAGGAAGTTGCCGCATTGCTTTCCAAAAAGCCACCTGCAAATGGTGGTAACGCGGCGCCCGTTCCGTTAGTACCCTCAATCACCCCTGGCTGGTTCTTCGTTCGTTGATTGGTGGCACAGAATAAATCAGATATACGGAGGATTTGTCAGCGGCGTTGGAGTTCATTATTCGCCGTCTGCGATCGTGGATTCTAAACCTCAGCAATGCGCAAAAAATCTCATCGTTGGAGAAAGAATGATTCCTCATGTCTTCATCTCTGCCGCCAACAGTCAACCAATCGACATCCATGATATGCTTCCCGCAGACAGCCGCTTCAAGGTGTTGTTCTTCGTGGGCCACCTGACCGAGTCCAAACTTGCCGAGTTAGACGCGTTTGCAAAGCAATTGAGCCAACCGACGAGTTTCTTGCGCAAATACAGTCCTGATGAAATCGCGACTGTGTTTGAGGTCGTCACGGTTACCTCAGGAACCAAGGAAACTATCGATTATATGGCGGTCCCCGAGTTCTTCCGTCCTCACTGGACCAAGTACGTGCACTCCTGTCTCGTCCTGTTGTTGGTGTCGCTGATCCATAATCCCTTAGAGTACTGCTCGACGATACAGATGTGACTGGTGCCCAAGGTGGAGGTGGATATGAGAAATACGGCATGGACCCCAACCAGACAACGATTGTGGTCGTGCGGCCGGACGGACATGTGGGGACGATCGTGCATTCGAACGCCGTTGCAGACCTCGACGCGTATTTCGGGTCGTTTTTGATTTCTCACCCCGTCGCTTGAAAAATTGTACGAAGGTTTTGTAAGATAGAGGATTGAGTTTCAGAGTTGTAGAGTACATGTGTGTATGCGTTTGGTAGCCGAGTCACGACGAAAGAACCCGATTTGACGCACTACCAAATTGAAGTAGCAAGCTTCGCGCGTAGTAAAGCGTACTGCACTAGTTTCGCCTGGTAGTCTATTACGTCGACCGCGTCAAGTTGACACCGCAACTTTCTATGGCAGCCACATCGTCAACACTGCTCCGAACAGATCCACAAGCGTCATTGGTAGATTCTTGGTACAGACTCTTCGGACATTAGCGTGATTATGTAAAAGTGACATGGACTCTCGCGTGCGTCCGCCGTCAATATTTGCAGCCTTAGTAAGTATCACGGTGAGCCTGGAGTCCTAGACCGGACCATGACAGAGCGCATAGTGTGCTCCAAAGGGCCGAGTCCCACAGACTTCACCCAACCAGCGACCATGCTATGCTCCGCTTGCTTTTGCTGGCACCTTCACGTTTCTCCCGACACCCAGCTTACATCCACTCACCTTGGAAGGATGGCGGACAGGATAGCGGAACTGCCGATGGGAGCTCTTGGTCGGGCTAGTTTGGAACCACTGTGCACCCCCCCTTCCTGTCATTATGTGTGTGCATGCTGTATCCTGCTAGAGTCCGATCCAATCTTCGGAGAGGGCCACTGGACATGCACATAAACAGGACTGACGAGCATGTAAGTGGCAGGCCAATTTCCAAGTGCTCCTTCTGGGCTCCGTGCGTTCATTCTTGTGCACCTGTTCGCTGTTCGGTCGAAAGTCACGATCTCACCGTTGTTTTAGCCTATCGTTGGACTTGTCCAAGACACTGACCGGGCTGGAAATCCCTGCACGAACACCTGACTGCAGATCATGGGTAACCTTCCGTTAAAATTTCGCCATCTTTCAGACGAGACCTTCTTTGATCTATTCAACTAAAATAAAGCATGAAGCAGGGCGAAGAAAGGACGTAAGTAC
The DNA here is from genome assembly GCA_038094695.1 of Chiua aff. virens. NCBI lineage: Eukaryota > Fungi > Basidiomycota > Agaricomycetes > Boletales > Boletaceae > Chiua > Chiua aff. virens. The sequence goes on along the minus strand of JBBPUM010000295.1, from coordinate 16,252 downwards.
GACTATTTAATCCCACAGTAAACCTGCGACAATGATATAGCACCCCATCACTCTTCGCGTTGCCAGCCCTTAGTAATTACTATAATTGTTCTTGTTTGGGGTGCTTGAATCGCGAACCCAACCAAGGTTCGAGTTTTTCCCTGGGTAGGTGTTATACGAGGTTATGTGTCATACTTTCCGGCGTTCAAGCCGTTCGAGTACTCAAGAGTCTTATCTTTCCTAGGAGCTTCGTGTAGCGGTTTCAATCCAAGCTTTTTATTGGCTCTGTGCCTGTTGGTCGATTCTTTTTTAGTTCTGCCAATATTTTGGCGTAAGTATGTAAAAAAATGATTATACAATGTGAACTTGGTTGTCTGCAATCAATATGATTGTACGCTGACTTGAACCTTGGTGCGGTTCCTTTCATGAGTTGCGTGTTCGTTCCCGCATGCTGCCACGAAGACTAAACCCCGCCACTCAGTTTCTTTATGTAACCACCACGTTGGGTTCCAAATTCCCAACGTCACTTAGAACAATGGTAAGCCCAGCATAGTCTAGGGGTATTTTCCTTCCCGATAATCACCCCCTAGGTCAACGTTGGAATCAATGGGTATGAATCATAACACTTATGAAAACGGCATGAAATTCATTGGGCTTTTGTTTGCAGATTTGGTAGGTCACTTGTGATGCTTACGCAGTAGAAGCAAGTCTAACCCAAATTCCAGGCCGTATTGGTCGTATTGTCATGCGCAATGCGCTTAAGAACCCAGAAATCAACGTCGTCGCTGTGAACGAGTATGTAGTGTCTCTTAATTCTTGTTAATATCTCTTGACATGTTATTAGCCCCTATCTTGATCTCGACTATATGGTAGGGGCCACACTCTATTTTAGGGTACTATCTCAATTGTCTTAGGTCTATTTGTTCACATACGACTCTGTTCACCGTCGCTTTGATGGTGATGTACATGCCAAGGATGGGAAGCTGTACATCAACGGAAAACCACTCTCCGTCTTCAGTGAGCGTGATCCTACCAACGTCAGGTGGGGCGAGGTCGGTGCGAAATACATTGTTGAATCTACAGTGAGTTTGTTCAATACCCATGTATGATGTAAATACACTGTTCACTGCTAGGGTGTTTTTACCACCAAAGAAAAGTAAGCGTTAACTGATCAAGTGAAACCTAACGTCAATTCTCCCCAGAGCCGGCGCTCACTTGAAGGGTGGCGCGAAGAAGGTCGTCATCACTGCACCGTCTGCGGATGCTCCCATGTTCGTCTGCGGTGTCAACCTCGATGCATACGATCCCAAATATACTGTCATCTCCAATACATCCTGCACTACTAATTGTCTTGCTACACTCGCAAAGGTCATCAATGGTAAGTTCGGTATCGCAGAAGGACTCATGAGCACCATACATGCAACCACGGCGACCCAGAAAACGGTCGACGGCCCATCTTCTAGAGACTGGCGCGGCGGGCGCGCTGTCAACAACAATATCATTCCATCCACCACGGGTGCAGCCAAGGCAGTCGGAAAGGTCATTCCTGGTCTCGACGGAAAGCTCACGTGAGCTGGATCGTCTCACTGTTCACTGATGCTACTTATACCGTTTAAACCAGTGGTCTTGCATTCCGCGTCCCCACGCTCGATGTGTCCATCGTGGACTTGGTTGTCCGCCTTGAGAAGCCTACCACGTACGAGCAAATCAAAGCGGCTATGAAAGAAGCATCGGAGTCCCGTGAGCTCAAGGGTATCGTTTCCTACACAGATGATCCTGTCGTCTCCACCGATTTCATCGGTCATCCTGCCAGCTGCATCTTTGACGCGGCAGGTGGCATCATGCTTAACGAAAACTTTGTCAAGTTGATCGCGTGGTACGATAATGAATGGGGTTACTCTAGGAGTGTATGTGATTTGCTAGTGTACGCGGCAAAGAAAGACGCCGAAGCCCAAGTCTGAGTTATTCAGTGAGTCATTTTCCGACGTAGAAATTGGTTTGGAGATGATCCGGTAGAGGAGGTTCAGGTTGTACGATAATTGAAGTATGGCCGTATCTTATCCGATATCTATTTCATCGTCGCATGCTTGTAACAAGTTATGATCATCGAGTCTTGAAGCATTTCCGATGGGAACAATCGTATCGATGCTGCATGGTAAGGACAAATGAGTTCACTCGGATCCAAGTGAACAAGTTTGGATTCCCCAAGCGCGACTCCGCAGCTCGAGATTGTCGCGAATACAAATTCAGTTATATACAAGTACTAGTGTAGGTATATCACATCACTGGGTGTGTTACTACAAGCGGGCAGGACATGCTTTTCATTCATGCGCGCAACTCAGTGCCGACAGACATTTGAGTGGAAGTGCCCTCTGTTGTGACGCCTGTCTCAGGATTAGTAAAAGACACGTCGAGGTCAACAGTCGTCAGATGAACGGTTGTTTCCGCAACTGGCGAAGTCATTCGCGACGTGAAATCGTCATCCTCGCTCGCGTCCTCTGTGCTAGTATCAGATGCATCGGAATTGGCGCCACGCAACAGGAACCTGTACGTGTATGTCACGACCACAAGCAAGTTGCAGACGACAATGGAGAGGGCGGCCTGGAAGTGTGTTTCAAGGGGCAATTCAAGGGCGCGTACTGATTTTTGACGCACCTCGGTATGCATACCAGCCGTCATCACGACGGAAATATTCTGAAGTTGGCCGACTGTGTGGAAGAGAGCGCCCAAGGCGAGAACGACACTGGAGGCGAAAACGGAGAGGATCATCCTCCTCTGACGTCTTGGCAACTTCACGCGCCAAAGCATGACCAGAGGAATGGCAATAATCATTAAATCTGCGATGCAATCAGCTGAACCCAATTTTGTCTGATCAGCATGAGGGATTGGCCAATATGAAAAGTAAACTTGCTGGTTAGCTGAAAGATCGTGATGTATGCCTTGAGCAAACATGACGGCGCTCCATATGTATATACTCGATGCCAGCTGCTAACTGAAGCACACTGTACGATCTTCTCGACGACGACGATTGTCCAGCACGCCACGAAGAACGCTACGCAGGCATACGTGAAGCCAAGCAGACGAGATCGTCCATGGATAATCCTAATGACAGAATATAAGATGCTCATCCGCGCCAGACTGATCGTGAGATGTAAACACGCATAGACAAAGGGAAAGTGTGGACGCGCACGTCACAATGCAAGTGAAGCCAATGGAATTAATCCACCCAGCCACGATAGAATTCAGACCATCTACCGCAGGTCCGATTTTCTTGAGCACGTGACTCGAGTGCAGCGAGTACATTCTAGCTCACCGGGATCTATGTATATCCACCACGCTATCAGCCAAACCACACCTGTGACAAGCAACATTGCCGCCCATGTGTCCTCCCACCAAAAACGGCCAATCTTGATGCGAAAGTATACTCTCCACGCCGTCAAAATCAGCCCTAAAGCCTCAAAGACCGTGGCCACGACTTGTGGCAGGAATGATTAACAAAGGTTAACTAAAATATCGTCAAGGTGATGAAATAGGAAAGTGCCCACCCCGCACATAGAAGACAGCCGGATGGGCCATTGCAGATTCAGAGTCCAGGAAGAAAGGAAGGAGTGAGGGTATGCGTGGCAAGTGCTTGGATCACTTGGTATTAATATGGCAAACGTTGTCTTTACAGATAAAGTTGGTGACAAGAGAAATGTTTAACGCAGCGAATTCAATGGATGGGCCCGCGAGTCGGTGCGACAATTCTGATCCGCCAGTTCATTACTGCTGGACCTGCAGGGTCTGGGTAACTGAAATGATTTGGGGTAAAGACCCTTTTTAAATGTTTCCGCGTATGTTCCTAGACGATAGCAGTACAAAACAGCAGAGAGTTCAACGACGAAGCCCACCACCAATACTTACTTATGGATCATCGGCGAGGTCTTGCGGGAGAAATATTTTTCGTGACATCATGAACATATCGCGTAGTAGAGTGACTCTTGGGCACCACGGTGCCACGGCCTGGGTCCTTCGTTCATTAACTACAAAGGCACACCGTGTTGAGAGTTCGGGACACACCTCTTAGAGGATTCCCACGTTCGACTCCAAGTTAGGTAACCGAATTGCGGTGATGAGTTCCGGTGACTCAATTTGGTGTCATGTCAACCAAAGAACGGAAAGTCAGTGTTCCAATGATTCGTTAAATTTCAATGTGATAAGGCATGCGGCTACGGTCGAGTTACCAGAGTTACGGTCCAGGGCTCGGTTTTTTTTCCTGGTTCAATAAATCGGTACAGCCTGCTGACACCCTTTAGTGCTTGATATAGTTCAGGTTAGTAGTTACTAGTCCTGTGTGCTTCAAGCTGTGCCTGCTGGTATTTCGGTAGCCGAGTCAAAGCGCCTTTAATGGTGAAGAGAGTCGCAACAAAACCATACTTATCTATTTCAATACTTACTAACTTGAATTAGGCAGTATGTAAGTTTTCTCGGCAAAGACCCCTGAGGGCTCGGCTGTCGCGGCCTCTGCTACTTGAATGTGAATAGGTTGAGTTTCCAAACGGAGCTTTCTATGCCACTACACTGGCAACGCGACCTTGATGGATTCAAGTTAGGTTCTGATTACGGGTGAATAAATACACGGGACGTTTGCCAAGCAGGGTCTTGGTGTCATTGTCGAGAGGCCCGGGCTTGAGCAAGGTTATAATACCATAGTAACTACTGCATAGTTACTTACTTGAAGCGGGCCTTTTGTGGACAAGCCGCATCGATGTCATCTTTGGTTGTGGAAACTTGTGGGAAATGATCCTGAGCTCTCGGAACCCTTACTACTTAGTGCTATGATCAACCTGCTGGTCAGCCTTACTCTCGGACTTATATATGTCCGTTGTTCATTAGACCAAGCACAAGCAACATGGCAGTATTGGTGCCTGTGACTGGGCCTCCATGATCCGGTATTCACTGAGGATGAAGTCCCTGTGTAAGATAGGAGGACGGTTTGGGGGCACATCGATGGCTTGGCAAGTCGATCACATGTTGGTGGGGGTGGCTCTGAACCACATGGGCCCAGGTTCTGCCAGTGTAAGCACCAACATCACAGCAGAGCAAGAATGCTTAACATGCCACATTCGGATTTGGTGTGATGTTGCTGCTGGACGGGCTCTGAGACTAGGGCTGCACAAGATACTTCGGAGCAAGACATCGATATCCTGGTCTGAGCTAGGATGTGAGCTAAACAGGTGTTAGCAGGGATGACCACTTCCAAATATAATGAACCATATAAAACCACAGTTAGGCAACGAATGACTTAGAGGGAAATGGGTGAATGGTCTTTGCAGACTCGGAGACTCGGCCGCGAAACCATGACCGGGAAGCTGTCTATCTGTCTGCACGGTTGGCTGCCTGGAATTGCATGGATACTGACTGGGATACGATGCAATTGACATGGTTTGGAATTCTGGGCATTTTATGCCACTGGAGGAGCTGAAGGGCTTGTTGATAGACTGTTGTTTGTGGCAACAAACAAGGCCTCTGAGAGTCTGAACTTATGCAAAGTGACTTTGGATTTGAATCTCCAAGTCAGTTAAACATTGAATGCCATGGATTGGAGGCCTCTTTAGCTATTGAAGAATCCTGCAAAGGAAGGAATGGGGTGTCGCATCTATTATTTCCAAATGATGGTTTGGGTGGGTCTAATAATACCTTTGATACAAAGTTAAAGAGCAAGAATTTTGAAAAGCAGGGATGACTTGTGCATGAATACAAAGGAAGAGTGAACATGGTATATAGGTAATGTTCTTCCTGACAAGTGATACAATTTCACCCTCATCCCAATGCTTATGAGGAATAAGATGATTACAGTCAGCAGCTTTGATGGATGAAAGCTTGGACACGAAAGGGCCAAGGAGATATGCAAATCAAGGAAGGTACAATGGCAGCATGTTGTTACTTGTCTAAGTCTAAATTGTGTAAAGCAGTAGTGATGGCAGTGTTGGTCTGAATCATGGAGAAAAACACTGTATTAGTTATTGCTAGATCTGGATATACCAGCTGCTGGAGTGTATATATATAGGACAATCTGTCATTGTATGCCCCTACTCCCTCAATTTTATTCTGAGTTGCTACTATGGCTATAGGGATCTGACAGTGCTGGGTTTTGCTGATAGGCTATTAGGCTGTGGTAATATCAAATTTACCATGAGTACTTCTGGCTCACTTTTCAGGTCTCCCCTACTTTGACAAAGAGTAGTCAGACATCATGATATTGTTCAAGGGTGAATGTCACCTGTCAATTGACAAGGAATAGTTTGCAACAGACCCTGGGCCAAAAAGTGCTAGAGCCTAGCCTGAGGAGTACCCAGTGATTTTATGCTCAGTTTGATAATATTTTTCTCTGCTTCAAGTTACCTGGCAATGGCTAACCTATTAGAGTAATTATGATAATGTGCACATGGCTGCAGAATGGCAACAAGGACAAGCAAATACCATATCAATTCATTTTCATGCCACTATGTGCAATTTGTTCATAACCAGAATTCATTTGTATTTAGTAGGTCAATTTTGATTTGAAGTGAATCTTTAATGGACTAATAATAGGTTCACAGGTTGGATCTTACATAGTAGGTATAAGCCTGAGATTGGTCATTGCAAGAATTGAAGTGCAACAAGACACAACATGTACTCTACTAACCTAGTAATTGTATGTTACAAACAACAAATGGTCATGTATAGATAGATTAGGGACCACAGAGGTAGTCATCTATAGCAAGGCAACCAATAATATCTGAAACAAACCGAATATCTTGGCTTGTTGTTGTCTAGGTCAAAGTCTTTAGATCCTTTAGGCAACAGGCATAAGCATAGAGAGATGTGTTTGGTGAGATAAAGACCAAGGTAGTCTCGATGCTTAATGGTAATGGCTACAGAGAGGATACCAAGAAGTAGGGCGAAAACTCCAAGAGAACTTTACTGAAGTCTCTGGAGGTGGCATCAAGCCTTTATATACTAACTAGGGTTTGTACATGTTTGTAGCTATTTCCTACTAGGGAAGTCATACGATGATAAAGAGAAAATCAATGATTGGATGATAAGGAAAGGCTGTACGCCATGCATCAAGCATGAGGCATTATCAATGATAAGGAGTCGGAATGAGTCATAGATAAGAGATAAGGCACTGCCTTTGATATCGGAAATGAAAGATAGAAGCATGAATGTGGCAGCCAATCGGACTGGTTCCTTAGTACAGCCTTGGCATGAGGCGTAACACGTGTAGGTCACGTGATCAAAGAGGGTGAAGTTCAAGTTAGAAGACATAAGGTAAAAAGTTGGAGTGACCATCAGAGTTAGGGGTAAAAGTTGAAATCGTAACAATATCTCAATATTATGTATTCATTCACCAAAAGGTTGAATGCTATATACTTGGGTGTGTGGCATCAAGTGATGAAAAATAGAGGCATTGATCTCATTTTACAAGAGCAATTGAGACAGAGGATAGGTAGCTTGTCTCTAAAAAAAAATAACATTTCAACAGGAGTTGAGTGGATCAAAATGTGGGAAATGATACATAAAGAAATAATTTGTAGCACATTTTCTTATATCAAGCATTATACAAGGGGTATGATACATAAACTAGAGAAATTCACCCAAAAAACTGATTGAAAAAAAAACAGCTGCAGATAACTCAGTACACTTAATTAGAGATCATCTATATCATACTATGTATAAATGCATTCTAAACCCTATATTGTACAAATTATTACATTATAACAGTCATTGTTTCACTTGCTGCTATTCAAGTCACTGGCTATAATACAATCAAGGGTTTATAGTGTATAACTTGAAAAAGACTTGAATGCCTTACAAATAAGATTCTGAGAAATCATATAAAAGATGAGCTGTCCCATTTGTTCCATATCCTCAAAGTTGATCTGAGAGATAAGTTCAGTAACTATCTCCCTCACTTTGTGAATTGCTTCAGATGACTCATAAAGCTGGGTTGCTTTTGTGATTGGGTCTTCAATACCTTGCTGATGGAGATGGAAGGAGTGTTCAAGAATAATAACAAAATCTGCAGATACCAATGAGTATAATATTTACACCTCATTGAACACTGACCAATGCCTAGGTGAAGTGCTTTACACCATGAAGCCTCTTCTAGAAAGGACTAAATTATGTGAAATATCATGATTAGATGGAGATGAATCATGGGATCAATAAGGTCACCTGGGATGAACATAATGAAGAATGTATTGTATATTTGGGAATAGAGGGCTTGATTGATGCCATAGAATTAGTAAGAATGGCAATGACTGAGGAGATAAATTAACCATACAATTTGAGATTGTAATATCTGAAAAGTTGATATCAATTGTAATGCTCAAGTAGTCATTTTAAATATTGAAAGTAGTATTACCAACCTTCTATGAACATGAAGTGAGAAAATTAAAAAAAAAACACACAAAATTTTCATTCATACCTGCTAATTTATCCAAATGGATTAGAAGGAGAGCACTAGAATTCAAGCAGTTAGTTTTATGTAAAAAGCTCACATCCTAAGAAATATAATTAAATACTAATAGAGGTGATTAAACACATACTTACAAGCTATAACGGTATATTGAAAAAAATTATATATTAATGTAGATTAGCACAGTTCTAGAAGTACATTTACAATTAGAGCACTTACTCCCTATAAGTGAGAGAATAGAGACAAGGACAAAGAGATATGAATCAGCATACTTCTGGAAGCCTGTTTGTGATTGAAGTACCTACAAGCTATAAGTGAGAGAACAGAGAAAACAATAGAGAAACATAGATCAACTCCCTTTGAGAAGTCTATTCACAATTAGAGTACTTACAGACTATGAATAATAGAACAGAAACAAGGACAGAGAGACATGGATCAGTACCCTTCTAGAAGCTTATTTACAATTGAAGCACATACTCTCTATAAGTAAGAGAACAGGGACAAGGACAAAGACATGTGGATTATCATCCTTCTGGAAGCTCATTTATAATTGGAGCACTTACTCCCTATAAGTGAGAGAACATGGACAAGGACAGAGGAACATAGATCAGAATCACTCTATAAATCTGTTCATAGTTGGAGCACTTACATACTATAAGTAAGAGGATATGGACAAAGACAGAGGAACATGGATCAGTATCTTATAGAAACCCATTCACAACTGAAGTACTTGCTCCCTATAAGTGAGAAGATACAAATCAGGATAGAAGAGCATAGATCAGTATCCTTCTAGAAGCCTATTCACAATTGAAGTACTTACTTCCTATAAATGGGAGGATAGAGACAAGGACAGAGGGGTATGAATTAGCTTTCTTGTGATTCAAAGCCCATTCATAATTGGAGCACTTACAAACTATGAGTGAGAGAACAAAGACAAGGATACAGGAGCATGAATTAGAATTCTTCTAGAAGTCTATTTGTAATTGGACACTTACTCCCTATAAGTGAGAGGACAAGAACAAGGACAGAGAGACATGGATCAGTATCCTTCTAGAAGTCCATTTACAATTACACTTAGGCTTACAGACTATGAGGAAGATGACACAGACAAGAGTAGAGGAGTATGGATCAGTGTCCTTCTGAAAGTATACTCACAATTGGAGCACTTACAGGCTAAGAGTAAGAGGACAAGGACAGAGACAGAGGGGCATAGATCAATATCCTTCTGGAAGCCCACTCACAATTGAAACACTTACTCCCTATGAGTAAGAGGACAGGGAGAAGGATAGAGGGGATATGAATCAACATCCTCCTAGAAAACCATTCACAATTGGAGTACTTACAAACTGTGAGTCAGAGGAGATGGATAAGGGTAAAGAGGCATGGATCAGTATCCTTCTAGAAGTCCATTCACAACTAGAGCACTTACAGACTATGAGTGAAAGGCCATGAACATGGCATGGATAGAGAGGGACATGGATCAACACTGGCATACTTCTAGAAGTCCATTCACAATTGCAGTACTTACAGACTATGAGTGAGGACACAGAAAAGAACAGAAAGACATGGATCAGTATCCTTCTAGAGGCCTACCCATAATTGCAGCACTTACAGACTATGAGTAAGATGACACAGACAAGAACAGAGGGGCATGGATCAGCATCCTTCTAGAAACCATTCACAATCAGGGCACTTACAAACTAACATATGAGTAAGAGAACACAAACAAGGGCAGAAGGGAATAGATCAACATCCTTCTGAAAGTCCATTTACAATTAGAGTACTTACATACTATGTGTGAGAGGATAGGGACAAGGACAGAGGGACATGGATTGGCATCCTTCTGAAAGCCCATCTACAATTGGAAAACTTACAGACTATGAGTGAGAGGATAATGACAAAGACAGAGGGGCATGGATCAGTATCCTTCCAGAAATCTATTCATAATCAGAACACTTACATACTATGAGTGAGATGACAGGGACAAAGACATAGGAACATGGATCAGCATCCTGCTAGAGCTCATTCACAATTGGAGCACTTACAAGCTATAAGTGAGAGGATGGGGATAAAGTCAGAGGGGTATAGGTCAGCATACTTCTAGAAACCCATTCATAATTGAAGCACTTACATACTACATATGAGTGAGAGAAAAGGGACAAGGACAGAGAGGCATAGATCAGCATCCTTCTGTAAGTCTATCACCTACTCACATCAACATGTGGGAACCATGATGCAATTGCTTGCACCAACTTCTCTTCAGACCCTACCAATGTCCAGTCCTTGTCATGCACAGCCTTAATGAAAGGTATCAGGACCCTGTGAGGTGCTTCAATTTATATGACTAGTAATTTTAAAGTATCTGTCAATTACCTCTTTAATGCATACTCAATGCAAAGCATAACATTTGTCTGTTGTGTTGTCACAAGTAGTATCTGTAATCCCTCTTCATTCAGAGCTGCCACAGTCCTTTCAATCAGTTGTTTACATCCTTCATTTGACTTGTGCAAATCTTGGTACATGAGATTAGTTTGCACATCATCTCACTTTTTGGTGCATACCTTTCAACAGAACACAGACTTTTGGTGGATACTTCTTCCTTTGTAATGTCTCCCATGCAGGATTCTTCTTTAGCATGATGTCCACATTAAGCTGCCCCTTTGCAACCCTTTCCATCAATGGTAGCTCTTTTTCTCCAGCTGTTAAAGCTGCAAGGCCATGTATCAGAAGTGCATCACATTTGGTGAAAACAAGCACAACTGGCACTGTGAACAAGCACTAGACATGAGAATAGCAAGCATTTGATACACCTGATAAATACCCACCGTTCCCTGTGTCACATTCATCAAAGAACTTTTCCTCGGCAGCCAACACAGTCCGGTGGTACTGATCCATGGGAATGCAATACCTGTTTAATGATCCGTTATTGTAATGTGGTGTAAATGTTGATATCTATCTCATTACCAAATAGCATGAATCCGTTGCTTGAGGCGTAATGTCTTTGCACGTTCTGAAACAAACTGTCTCATCTTCTCAAATTCTTCTATGCTGCCAGCTTCAAATCCCTGGGAGTCATGAAAGACAAAATTCGGGTTGCTCCGAAAGACCAATTCATTCTTGATATCATGCAATCCACGCTGGAGACATATGATACTGATAACAAGGGCAGTAGCTGTGGAACTCACGTCAATAGACTCCTGGATGATCCTTGATGGATCGACCTGATCACAGACCATCAGTCGGGCTGCGTCATCAAACATTGTGCCATGGTACTTGAGCATACCTTGTTGCCATTTCCGTCGTACATCTCTGGATCTTCCGTAGAGTTACAAATTTGCTTCAGAAGCGTCGTCTTCCCAGCGTTGGCCCTACCAATGACGAGGATTCGGAAGCGCCCGAATTTCTCTCTAATACCCCCCGTCTGCATGGTAGATTCTGCAGGATCCCGGGGTCCTACAGGAGTGAGCTCTACAGAAGCGGGCCCTGCACGAGCCTCGGAGCGTAAGAACGGGAGGTATTCTGTAAGTCTTTTCATTCTTGTTGCGCGTTCGGTGTCGAGTGAGAGACCCAGAGATACCGTATCAACAAGCCACAATACGTGAATGTATTTTCTGTATACGCCCGCTCTAGTAGCAGGGTAACGCCAACACTGTCCGCTCCTCTTCATCATGATGTTGACGTTCCTCCCCCCAGCACTCATACCGCACATCCACCACCACCATTACCAACTCCCCACCATCCCCTCCCTTGTCCACTGTCGATGATCAATCATCTTCACTCGCGGCACCTTGACATATCAACACCTGATCAGGATGATATGCCACTGCACCCGCTCGTGTGGCGACTGAGCATTGGTAGCGGAGCGTGTGTCGACGAGAGGTCCGTGCCGTTCCTCAGGTAGAATCCTAGACCTGTTGTGCTACCGTACCCGTTGCAAAGGAATAAACAGCTGCTGACCTCTTCCATGTCATGACACGTTTCTCTGGTCCAGGAACAACTTTCTCGTCTTCACTCCACACCAGAGCAACCTGACAAGCACCCGAGAGCTGGTCCCTGGCTAGATACTCTGGGGAGCCTACCCTCAATTTCGGGATCTCCACGATGAATGGTTCCCTCACGAACTAGGAAACACCCCCTCCACGTCCGCCTCCGACGTTGTATCGACCACTTTCGCACACCAACTCTCCTAATACATCCCATCAGCAGCCAAACACAGCGATGAAGAACAGACTTGCCGTACAATGGAACACCGCTTCTTCCACTTCTATCTTACATACCGCCACGCACTCCATGACCACCTCCCCAACTACCTTCCAATCCTCTTGCAGCACTGCAAGATCTGCAAGTGTTGGCAACGGCTCGAGTGATCATTGGTAGGCCACATTATGACGCACAAAAAACGCATTCGATGTCAGAATCAACAGCGTCCTCAGAATCTCTCCCGTGTCATGGCTCGCCACCTCATCCTCGCTGCCTATTGAGGGTGATGATCCCCGATCTGTCGCGCTCAACTGGACAGACATCAATCGTGCGGTCCCCATGCACCACTGCTCTGTAATGTGACACCATCATCTTCACGATGGTCACCTCCAGGCTGTACCGGTCCCCAACCGAACACCCTTGATCGAGCCGACAATCGCTGCCCACCAAACGCCATGAATTGCAATGTGAGCAGTTACCAATTGGATCACGGACACGACGATGCCACCCACCTGCCTCGTCCACCTCGGTTGGTTGCAACGACACGCCGACGACCATGTCCAGTGCACAATCGTCTGTATTTGTAATCTCAACCCTAATTGGATATTCTCTCCAAGTCGGCTCCTAGTGTGAAAACGAGACTGACAACCAGCGTGGGTTGTGTTGAACACTGAACGACATCCATGTGTCAATAAACAGTCCCCTGCGAGGGTTTAGAAACATACACAACACTTGTAGAACCCCCTCTCGCGACAGGGACAGATGACGCCGAAGGAGCTCAGCCATTGAGGTGCAACAGCACAAGACTCGCGTGGCACACGCACCGGTTCGCGAGGGGTTTCAATCACCCAGGACCCTTCCTTTAATGTCACCACGATATTGAAGACTACACCATCAATCCATTATGACCACATGACAGGGTGAGAACACGTACGCCGATATCAGTGGAGATAAGCGCGCTAGACACGACTTGAAGCTGGCCCCCGGTCGATACCTCAAGTGCACTCCAACCTCAATCGGTACCTTGCTTCGTACTTGATCCAGTAGAACGAACCGCGCTGAGTCTGGACGTGCCAGTGGAGACTCGTTATAGTAGAGAGTGATCGGTGAACACCTGCTGAGAAGAGAATAGAAACAAAGTCGATCAGGAGCCGAGAGATATCGCGTCCGGCGGCGTAGACAGCGGAACCTGAAAGGCAGCCTCTTTGCCTGCTCGGACCCCTGGCTTCCAAAACACCACCAAGGTATTTACTAGAAAAGTAGTGGGTACTCTGAGGAGATGATTGTCGTAGCACGTACCAATTGGGGTCCTTCCGGCCAACAACCATGATGTCACTGGAAAACGGAACTGAGGTCTAATCCTGAACATTGAGTGGTATGATCGCATGCTTGATCGACTTGCACCTCACCTGGAGAAGGTCAATAGATCGTCTTGCAGTGACCCGTATTCGTCAACGTCGCCCATCAAGGTGGTGCATCAGTAAGCAGCCTGAGTATGAGTAGGCGGTAATTAAGTTGTCCACTATTTCCGACATAGGTGGGTGACGTGGGTTGAGGTTGTTGGTAGGGATGATTGGATATGGCAAGGGGACGAAGCACAATTTTCCACTTTTCTCGCCGGTAAGTTTTGGAAATGCGTTCAAAAGACCTATCTTATATTATCACATCAGCCCTAATATCAACACATGCTCGCGGCGCGCACCGAATAGTGAGTTCGAACTCGCCCAAACTCAAAATATGTACGTGCGATCCAACATGCGATCCAAAACGTCAACTTGCCCTGATTCGTTGCCAAACTGTACTTTTTAAATAGTTCGTACGATGATGTCGAGCTGCACTGACCATCAGCCGTTTGCTCGTGCGACCGATCGAATGGTTCACCTTTTTCCCATTTACTTAGCCTTGTTGCGACATCTCGTTCGCCGCAAACCACCTGCATCTGGCTTCGGTGCAACATGCCCACCATGTAATAATAGCTATAGTGCATGGCCCGGATTCAATCCGAGTGTCTGAATAGAATCCATATTGAGTGGCGCACCGTTTGAACCGATTGTCGACGCGAATGACGTGTCCGATGTCCATCTGAGTGGCGTATGCGTTGGAAATGTGAGTGTAACACAAGATCCCCGCTCGAGAAGCTCGGGGAGTATGCGATGCCTGATGACCCGTAAGCTGAGCACTCGTGATGTGAGGCAGGAGCACCCACCGTCGTCCCATCAAGTTCCAATATTCAATTGTCTCCTCCCCGACCCCACCCGCGAAAAGTCAGAAAAACGGTGCATATGAGGGTTGTGATGGGACAACACAAGCGCGTGCTCATCGCTATAGAGGCAGAGCTTCACAATCTACTGATGCATATCAGGGATCGTAACGGTGCTTCAGGCGTATGTCTCACCTTGCAATTGATGGTATCTGCGAGCACCTTGGCTCCTGCTCATCACTTCGTTTGAGGGGGTAGTACGGTAGTAGAGCTGAACATGATCACGAGTGTCACATAAGCACCCTGGTAATATCTGGAACACGATCAATTATGAGTTCGTGAGCGGAGATCCAGACATACTTGAGCGCCACCTCATCTTCGCCTCTCAACTCAGCAAAGCAAGCCACTTTGTATGCGTATCGGACGGTCCATCCATCGGGGGGGAATGAACGTGGACCTGCGGGGCCGATAGGAATCAAGGGTAGTAGATTGTAGGATGACGTCTGGGAGTGCCGGTCACACTTTCGACGAATCTGTTTCCAGTGGGAAGTATAGTACTCGACGACAGGGTTGTGCGTGGTGTCCTGTAAGCTAAACAGATCAGTTGATAGATTGGCACTGGAGAACGCCAACTTACCTGCAAATGAACTCAGCCAACTCTGCGAGACTGACAGGACCACCCTCGAATCGAGACCACTTTTTCCTCGGATAAACGAAAGCTAGGACTCTGGAGAGTGATCATTCAAGAGAAGGTCAGAAAAAAGCAGTCAAAAACCACAGATGGACCAAGCGTCTTCCTGCTTGCCCGCAAGACGACGATGAGCTGGATTTTGTATTCATTGGTACTCTTATTCCGCTGTGCAATTTCCGTGCTCAGACTCAGCGTCCCGCTTGTGATTCCCCTCGACACGTCTGCATTCATTATCCGCGTTAGGCTGATCAAGTGGACAGTGTGAGGTCATATTCGGTGCTTCGTACATGCGCAAGAAGAGGACGAACATGCTTGAGAGAAATGCGGCATGTTTTTGTGTCCATGTGAGTGATAAGGCCATTCAGATCAAGCGGGAAGGAGGTGTGAGCAGGGAAAGGGGAGTGCCCTAACGAATAAGCGGGGTCTTCTGGTGGGATGAGTTCACAGGGTGGAAATTGGACGTCCTTAACAAAGATACTCGCCGGATGCATTGATTATTGTAATTCATTTGAATAATTGCGTCTTTGACACCGAGTCAGTTACGTAGTACGGACGGGAATCTGAGAGCGTCTTGGGGTGATGCAGTGGCGTCGTCCAGAAATCCGAAATCGCCAACAGTACTTGCCAGAGGCGCATCGTGATCAGAAGCATGGCGACGATAGGAAAGAAAGAAGCAACAAGGGGCGTTTGCTTACCCCTGGTGCTCCGACCTCCACCCGATGGGGATCGCGACGATTGT
>JBBPUM010000294.1:0-20118 GCA_038094695.1 Chiua aff. virens | reverse complement strand
GTGAGGTCTATTAGTGCGGCGTTGTAGAAGAGGAATGCTACCGGTGATATAGGGCATCCTTGGTCGAGTCCCGTTGGTATATTGAATGGGTCGGATGTGTAGTCATCGAATGATAAGATTGTTGTGCAGTTTTGGAGTCGTCGTTCGTACCATTCTGTGTATTCTTTTGGTATGCTGCGAAGGCGCATGTTGTGGAGGAGTTGGGGTATGATGACGCTTGGGAACGCTGCTTTGACATCCAGGAATAGCATGGAGACGTATTTTTCTTGGGGGTGTGCCCACGCGTCGTGTGTGAATTTGGTGAGGAGGTGTAGTGAGTCGACTGTGGATCGTCCTGGGCGTCCTCTGAAGTGGGTGTTGGGTAAGAGGTTGTGGGTTTCTGAGATGTATGTTAGATCGTCTGCTACGCATGAGGATAGGATCTTAGCCATTGTGTCGAGCAGCGCTATTGGTCTGTACGCCTTGGGGAGTGAGTAGTCTGGGCGGCCCGGTTTGCGTAGAACTACTGTGGTCGATGTTTTCCATTGTTCTGGGTACCACTTGAGATTGAATGTGGCGCGGAAGATGTGTCCTAGGTATGGTACAAGTGCGTTAGCGTTTTTTGTGAATACGATATTGTATACTCCGTTAGGTCCCGGCGCTTTATAAGGGGAGAGTTTTTTAATCGCGCGGTGGATTTGGTCGTTTGTGATGTTTTGGAAGTCGCAGCTTGGTTCGGGGTAGGTCGCTTCTGTTATGGATGGGTCCGGGTCTCGTTGGGGTTTGAAGAAGGCACCGTAGAATAGTTTGCTTTTGTCTGAAGCTGTGTGTAAGATCAGTGTGCACCGACAAACGACGAGGTCATGGTGTTCCAAAATCCGATGTCCTTCTAGACGAGCCATGGCTGAGGTTCCAAGAAACAATTTCGAGTATCAATACACTCATACAAAAATACATTGACGATTTGAATCACTCTTGAGGCTCCGAAGCGGCAATAGACCTCAGAGTTTTCCAAGTGGTTCTTCCACGATGAGCGACCCGATCCTCACCATCTCCCCCAATAATGTTTGCAAAAACTCCTCTTCCCATGCGGCAGCACCCTGACATCATAACAAGCGAGAACATATAAAACACGAGAGAATTGACTCAGGGATTACTCACTTGAATGTAAAAGTGCAACTTGGAGTGCATCGTCCACACATGAATACCTCTGGTGAGAAGAAGAAGAATGAAGACAATGAAAAGTGGTAATGGTAGTGGTAAAACGCCTTACACCAAGGTTCCCCGTCGAGTGCCGAAACCGACGCCCTCGACGGCGATCGGTCCATGATCCGTCTTAATTCTGTTTTCCAACACACCCATGTTGACCACCCTACACTGCCAAGGGTTCTTCTGCGCCCGAGCGGTCTCTTCCTTGGTGAGCGGCATGGTTGCAGTCACGGCCGCCAGATGAGGGAGACAAGGATTAGCAAGATATTTGTCAAGTCGTTCTTGCACTGCTTTTGCTGTCAAGATCAGTTTTCCCTTCTCGGTAGGCTCACTCAATGGCCGAGCCATCGAGAAGCGCAGTGTGACCGTAGTAGTGTAGGCTATGATGTGTTTTTTGGGATCAACAGGTGGTTTTGTCCAAGGTTCGAGAGAGACACTGAAGCTAGAAGTCAAAAAGAACCATAGTATGGGGAAGTATCGCGTACCTTGTCAGCTCGTAGGCAAAATCAACCTCGTTTCCCGCTTCAACGATCGGGTTAATCTTGTATTGCGCCAATACGCTTGCAGCATAGAATAAGGCGGTAAGTGAAATGCCTAGCTTCTTGACTCGTGCAACGATTGCAGCCGTCTCCACTTCGGATAAGGTCATGGCACAAGTGATCAGTGGTTTGGACGTATCCAGTGGGCGGGACGGTGGTGGTAGGCAGATATGAGGCTAGAGAACCACACGTGTCATTACCCTCGCTAATAAGCAGCAGGAAAGGAAAGGGATGCAAAACGACTCTAGGTGAAGCTTACCATGGTCCGTTCCTTCTGCTCGGTGACATACTGCAGGAGTTCCCTTCCGGACGTTTCCCATTTTTCAATCGGTAGTGGTCCGCCCGTCGCAGTAATCGGGTCGACCGGAAGGTTCTTCCACTCTTCTGAAGGTATGATCGGGACCTCCATACCCTTACCGGACATCCATTCGCACATCATGTTTAGTCCATACAGTGCAGGACCTCCATCCAGGAGGCAGTGAGGACCGTGAAAGTACAGACCGTATTCTGTGCGATTATCATTACCCTTGTTCGACGTCGAAAGCAGGTAGACCCTGAAATAGGTGCTAGCAGCGCCTGCTCTGTCTGCATAAGGAAGTGGCGTAAGGTTCGTGGATGCCACAAACTCGGTTGGGTTTAATGATGTTCCTTGCTCTACAACGGAAAAAGCGAGATCGAGCCATGCTTCCCTATCAGCAGATGGCGTATATACCCATCGGTGAGTATCACCATCCCTTTCTATGGTACAGGCGATGATGGGAGCAACAAAACTGCAACGAGGAAGGGTGGCAGGTTTGTCATCATGAGTAAAGAAAACGATGTATTATCAATATTCCTACCGGAGTTTATCTACGGCTTGTCGAGCACGGTCTCTCATCTCTTCTGTCTTGAGCGAAGACTTCAAGTTAAAACCGCAGCAACCATCACCTCTTCTGCTCGGTTTGTAGAACCGAGAGTTGAATTTGTTCAATATCATGCGTGTTGAAAAGAAATATGATGGTAGTACTTGCCCATCAGAAGTAATGGAGCGTTTTCGCTTGGAAAGCTCGGAGCCGATCATCAGTCTAGTGAAAAACGTGTAGAATCAGTTCAATGGTGATGTGATACGAAGTGAAGCTACGAGAGACCAACCGAGTATACGCGGGGGGGTTGCGACTAGCATCGAGGGTCCATTCTGATGGAAGAGGCGGGAGTTTCGGTAAGCTGGTCATTTCTGACAGCGTAGGGTGCTGGTCCCATTATCGCTGCCATTTTATACTAATTTTTGAGAATCTACTGGTTGTAAGTATGTGGAGAGAAGACATTCTATGTCTCCGAGTCGGAGTTAATTAATGATTTCTGAAACGTCGGGTTCAACACTGCCCGGTGTAAATAGTTTATAATGAGCATGGACTCCATGCCAATAGGCAAGCACCACGACTCGCCCCGAGAGGACGCAAGCGCAATTTGTTTTGCGCTTATTTCCTGATAGGCTGAATAAATGTACCTTTGCTCCGAGCTTCCCCGATACGCTTGGCTTTCAGTGCCGGTGCAAGTTCGGAACTTCCCCCCTCTAACAGGCAAGCCGATGCATCGAGTTTATGTAATGGATCTCGCATACCGAGTCAATCCACGTAAAATGCTCTTGGACCAGGTATCTTGGCAGATTTTATTATCTAAGTCTGGCCACCTAGTACATATGTAGGCTAATTCAAGTGAAGAACCTTCTACGACTGTCATGTGGACACCACAATGTCCCACGTTGCGGCCGAATAGTTGTTTTACTATCCATCTCTCAGGCTATCTCAAGTCAGAACCTACAGATTCGCTTCAAGTTGGGGAGTCTGAATAACCCATCGATTGATCTACCAATGGCCGAACTTGATTCTCCTGCAGGGGTACTCCCTCACATCCCAGACAACTTGACGCTTGCGCAGTTCATTCTGGATTCCCAGCATCTCTTGAGGCCGATTCGTGGACACGGTATACCCTGGTTCATCGAGGACCATACAGGAAGAACAGTAGGCTACGAAGAGGTGAGATCGTCTTGCCAGCCTGGAATGGACTCACTGACATGACTGTACTGTGATCGACTGAAACTGGGCTGTACTACCGTATTTGCACGCATAGATACACGCACGGGTGTTCGGCTTGGCTAATGGGCTGAAACAGAAATTTGCCGTTAGTACGTGCATGTTCGCCGATTATAGGGAGTGCGTCAGCGTTGACCCCGACTCGTAGAGGAGGACGATGTTGGTCAGTATCATCAGGTTTGAATTGAGATTGTCACTAGTTCAAATTGACTGAACCACCAATGAAGTCTTGATATTCAGTTCGAATCACATCGGCATGTCTTTTTTCTCGCCATCTTGTCTTGCCTCTGACGTATAAGCAGACTACCTCGTGGCTGTGTGGGCAATTCACAGGCTGGGGGCCATCATGTCGTAAGTGGCAAACTCTTCTTCCGATCGCGATGGTCGAGCAACAGAGACAGTGGCGCAAATCCTCAGTATACTCCCGATGAACTTGGATACCAGATTCAGGCCACCAAGGCCACAGCCATCATCACTCACCCAGAGTCGTTACCCGTTGCCCTCGCTGCTGCCCAGGCCACCAAGCTCCCAGCGGACCGCATTGTACTGTTTGATGTGGACGGCGGCACTTCACATGGAATGCACATTACCGTTCAAAACCTCATTGACAAGGGGCTTACTACCCCTCCAACTTTTCAGGAGCGTGTACTACGACCTGGGGAGGGAAGGACGAAAGTAGCGTTCCTCAATTTTTCTAGTGGGACTACCGGTAGACCCAAGGTTGGAATCCAAGATCATCTCTATGTCGCTTTATAGCTGACTTGCGTGTAGGCAGTTGCGATACCCCACTATGCACCAATAGCCAACATCATCCAGCTCGCCACTCACAATAGGTTGAACGACCCTACCGTGAAGTGGGAGGACCGACGTTTCAGACCTGGTGATATTTGTGGTGCTGGTAAGACTTTTCTCATCGCTAATCCTGCAATACGATGACTCACGCTTTGATAGTTCTTCCACTATATCGTACGTATTAAACACTAAGACTATTATCAAATGATTCAAAACTCGACTAGACATATATGGCCTTGTGTACAATGTCAGATCGTCGTTCTGCTTTTTCTGTGGAGTTATTGACCTATGTCATTCATAGACTCACTTCATTTTCTTTTGTGGGGTCAGTAAACCACGGTCATGCAGGGTTTCATTTAGGCTGACACCAATGAGAGATGCCTGTCGTGCTCACTGCTAAGTTCAACTTCGTGGAATTCCTGCAAAGCATCGTTAGACACCGAATTACTCACCTCATGTACGTTGTGACCTCGCGTTCATTCATGACTGTTGTTCTGACATCCCTGTAACTGTTAGGGTCGTCCCACCTCAGGTTGTTCTCTTCTGTAAAGTAAGTACACAAGCCCGTACGTTTTATACTCCTACCGATGCGCGAGGATAGCACCCGGCTGTTAAGAATTACGATCTTGGTCACATCCGGTGGTTGACCTCTGGTGCAGCTCCCCTATCTCGAGAGCAGATCCAACGACTGATTGATATCATGCCAAACGGGGCAATTGGTCAAGGTTATGGTTCGTTAATGCTGCGGAGTCGTTATTCTGTTGATACGAGATCGCCCTTTTTGTCAGGGACCACTGAATCCTCCACTGTTATTACGACTTGGTCACTTGAGAACAAGTGTGAGGTAAGCGGCAGTGCTGGCCAAATTCTCCCTGGAGTTACTGCCAGAGTGGAAAGGCCTGATGGAACGCTTGCTGGCTTCGATGAGCCCGGAGAGTTGGTGGTGCGCACGCCATCTCTTGCATTGGGATATGAGGGAAACCCAGAAGCGTGCGTCGCGTATACTCCCTTATCAATATCTTGAACTTGACCCGATTCACCATACAGCACGAATGAGACATTTGTAAATGGGTAACAATATTTTATCATGGGTACTCACACTAGTGGCTGACGACCTGTCAGATGGCTCCGTACTGGTGATGAAGTCAAAATGAATCGGAAAGGCGAGATCTTTGTTCTCGATCGAATCAAGGTTTGCTCATGTCCAAACCTGCTGAATCTTTCTTCTTACCTTGCACTAGGAGATGCTGAAAGTGCGAGGGTTCCAAGTTGCGCCAGCTGAGCTGGAAGGCTGCATCCTCGATCACCCAGACGTCCTGGATACCTGTGTTGTTGGTGTTCCTGACGAATTCAGTGGCGAACTTCCCTTTGCCTTTGTTGTCTTGCGGTCAGATACGCTACATCGAGTTAACAATGGATCGGGTACGTTAGAGCAGATCAAAGAGTCGATCAAAAAGGTGAATACTCTAGAATGTTTATCTCCGATGCTTCTCCTTACGTGGATTTCGTTTGTCAGCATGTTGCGGACAACAAGGTCGGATACAAGAAGTTGGCCGGCGGTGTCGAATTCGTCGATATCATACCGAAGAATCCGAGCGGAAAGTTGCTTAGGCGCTTACTGAGGGATAAAGCCCGCATGTTGAAATCTCGCACGACCATTGTTTCAAAACTTTGATTGCTCGTCATCTGACGAGATAACATGTGCTATGTAGTACCTAGAAATACTGATCTAGGGTTCAGGTTGCCTTGACAAGCTTCGACTTCGACCGATTCACCGCTTGAAGAGAATTCCGCTTTCAAATTCATGTTGCGGGTTCGGATAACCCAAACGATTCGTGAATTACAAGCGGTCGGACCGCATGCAATGAAGTTG
Organism: Chiua aff. virens; assembly: GCA_038094695.1. Classification (NCBI taxonomy): domain Eukaryota; kingdom Fungi; phylum Basidiomycota; class Agaricomycetes; order Boletales; family Boletaceae; genus Chiua; species Chiua aff. virens. Next base: position 13,654 of record JBBPUM010000294.1, on the reverse strand, counting down.
TCGTGCCACCGTGGGCTGTGCATGAAGCTTCGAAGGTCCACAACTCCACATCTGACCCAACTTCACCCGAATCTCACCCAGTGCGACACTTCCCTACTAATATAAGTCAGGTTCGCTCCGGCTCCGAATCCTTCGATCGAGAAGCCAAGGCTTCTCAGTGGAAAAGCTTGCCGAGTGTCCGCGTGAAATTGCACTGACTCACTTCAGGATGATGGCGCTTATCGAGTGCTCTGGCACATCGGGCCGCACGGAAATAATGTAAGCCACATATGAAAGAGTTATCCACCGTGGGACCCGGTCCTGCCAGCTTAGTACCAGTGGTATCGGCGCGTATCGCCCCCGCTGAACCGTCCCGGTGGCTGACAAGGTAGCCGGCAGTGATGAGGAGCAATCTTCAAGTTGCGAAACATAAATGTGACAGTATCAAGATATCATTTCGATCCATTGCATCCAAAGTGAGTGAGCTATCCTTGACTAACAAGCTCTGAATGCCTCTCCCAGTGCCTTGGTTGCATCCGCAACCATGATCCGTGCCACAGACAATACACCATCCATCCCTAATGTCTGGTGTGGAACGCCTTTGTACTGTTTAATTTCCGCCTTCACTCCCACTTCCTTTAATTTTTCTCCGTATGCAATGCCCTCGTCCCGAAGTATATCCATCTCACAGACTCCTACCCACGCCGGAGGTGCCCTTGCCAAGAGTTCTTGCGGTGCGTAGATCGGAGAATTGTCCCAGTTTGCTCGTGTAGCTGGGTCTGGAAGGTAGTTTTTACGGAACCACAGCATGCGGCCCGTGTTGAGCCATACGGTGTCCTTCATGTCTCTCCAAGAAGGATAAACCTCTCCAGATTCCGAGGCAGTATTGTCAGTGACTAACAACCAAGGCAGCGTGAATCGTCGAACGTCACGGTTCCATTTGGAGCACGAAAGGAAGTGGTGACTTACCGGGAACGACGAGAAGTTGGAAGATGATTGGGATGGGAGGGTCCAATTCTTGCGCCTTGAGCGACACGATTGCGGCCAGGTTTCCACCACTGCGATCCTCGGTTGTCAGCGACCTCTTTTCGAGCCACCCCAAAAGGATGTGGTAGACAACTTCAATGACGATACCTGGATGAGCCTCCGACAGCGATCTTGTTCACGTTGGCATTGAGCTCCGACTTGCCATGATGATAGATCCACTTGACAGCGTCGACTGTGTCGATCACCGCAGCAGGGTAGGGATGCTCCGGGGCGAGCCGATAATCGAGGCAGATGGTGAGGCAACGGTGCTCTGTGCAGGCATGGGTCGCGAATTTGGCCACAAGGTGAGTGAGTGGCATACCTTTGCATTGACGTGCCGCAAACGACGCATGCGTATCCAGGCTGCCCAGGGTCCAGCCACCTTGAGGTAGTATGCCAATGTGATTTGCAGGTCAGCTGACAACCCACCCTGTGAATACGCAAGAGGAAAGGACGGACCACCATGCATGTAAAGAAATACAGGCCATCCTTCTTTAGGAGGAGATCCCTCAGGGGTATACACACGAATCTTGCAGCGTTCAAGTACGATGTCTCTCACATCCCCCACCTGTACCATCGGAGAACTACCAGGGATGTGAGGAAGCTTGCGGATGTCCGAGTTCCATGGGAGGGTGTGGGGTGGGACAATATATGCGATATGGTCGTTGTGGAATGTGACGTACTCGGGGTCGATGTGGGGGAGGATGTCCGGATGGATGGGTTGGTGGACTTTTCGCTCTGACTCTGCTGACATGGTTCTCTTGCTGCTGCTGTTCACGCGTCACCACGAGGGACCTGTCCACTCGTTTTTATACATGGCATACACATGACCTGGTTTAAAAATGCCAACGGGGATGCGTGATAACGATAATACCGACTCATACCGCTTTCGTTGACCGACTTCCAGGTGCACTGGCACGAGTCTCAGACTCTTGACGCCTGTATCTCTCGCGTCACATGCAGGACCATGCTACGAGTGAATGCCTGACAGAGGACTTCGCGGTCGCTTAGCTTGAACTATGGGCGTTCCTACACTTATAGATCGGTTCCACACACATGATAGCATTTGGATTCCTACTAACACATACTGTCCAATATACATACTTAGAAATGTCGAACAGGGCTTCTCCCCAGACCTTCACTCCTGAGACTCACTAGGCTCTCGTTCCAGACTCAGTCTCTCAAACGTATCTTTGTTATCAGCCTGACTAGACCATTTTCCGAGAGACTCTGCAATAAATGACTGAACCTCTGGCAGGGGATGGAAGACATAAGGAACAGCGTTCCAGCGTTGCATCTCTTGAATAACTTTCGAGATCTCCTGGCGCTTTTGGAAGTTAATCAAGTTGCCTGGTAGCGTGTCTTGACTGCCATCTCGAATCGACGCCAGAGCAGTAAGGAAGACACCTAAGTATTTGTGTTAGGATTCGAACGGACGCTTCCAAGCATTGTTTTTCCTGACCGATGAAGGGCACACAAGGCGGTGTAGTGTTTGCAAGTGTCGCATGATACTGGGCAAACTTGTTTCTCGAATCGATTATCGCTTCACAGGCATTCATCTGTGCAAGGTACTGCGAGTCAACTTGTTCCCAGGAACGCTTCAGTCGGCGTATAGAAGGTGTGTTGAGTCCGGATATAAGTGAAACCATGCTGGAATAATTTTGCAAAGACCGGCAGCTCTGTGAGAACCATCTGTCAGTCGTAAATACATCACTCTCGATGACTCACGTCGGCGACAAGAATAAATCGCTTGAGAAATGTGGCTCGTGTTCCAGGGTCAGCTTGACTAAGGACTACATCGCACACCCAATTGGCGAGCTTCAAAAGCATCAGCTGGGGTGTACCCCACAATCGGATAAACGTACCCCATTAGAGACTTGGATGATCTGTTCAATGTTGTCATCCTGGTGAACACTTCCTTCTTGTGATCTTGCAAGGCATTCCATTGGGCGAACTCGTTGATACAATTGACTCTCAACAATGGTTATCTGCTGTGCGAGTTCCGTGGGATCGATATCGAGGAGTGTCATTTGATTGTTTGTCATAGGAACAATGGATCGAGGGGGTGCAATGTTTGCTGGCGCCTCTACGTTGAGCTCTCCATGTCTCTGAATCTCAATTTCGTCAGGGACCGCAAAATCTGGGTACGGTTACATGACTTACAGCACGATGAATGCTATCCAACACTCTCTTAGCTGCGGGAAATGCGTTGATGGCTTCCTGCCGCAAGAACTCCTCGACCCGATTGAGAATGTACAGGTCATTCCCCTGGATGACGTCCTGGTCCATCACCATCGCATCGAGTATGTCGATCACTCTGAATATAAGACGTGGAGATCATGATAAATTGACGGATGGGTGAACGAACCTTGCTTGGACAACGGCCAGGTTGTGTTTCGTCCACTCTTCGGATTTAGGTGTCAGGATGCTGGGCGGTTGTCCATGGAAGTATCGGACAAGGAGGTCGAAGAGCTCATCAAATGTCGTAAACGACTTAAATGTAAGCAAGAAGGTCTTAACAAAACTAGGATCTATGAGGGTATCGTTCCGGAGATGTTTTACAGCGATAACGTCAACTACGAACCATCTTGTAGAGTGAGGTATTCGACCAAAGCTGGGACGGTCGCGGCCCGGACACTGTCATCTGCGTCGATGACGAGGTCACTCTCTGGGTAGTCAGAGTGCAAAGTGGGTAGCGAGTGGGTAAGATTATCTGACATGTTGACTGCTCTTAGCATCGTAAGCTCACCTCGTATTTTTATATATCGGAGAGGACATGGCAATGGTCACAGTGGCGTCGAATGACCGTTCCTTGAATACGTGCTGCCAAGTCCCATCCCATACAAAACCTCAAATCGCCGCATGCACAACTCGAGCCACTCGACGCGCTGGAATTTGAAGTCGATCACGGACACGATACGGCGGTTACAATAGCATGTTCTTGCATGTGCACTTCGGCACTGAGCGGGTTAAATATGAGCGTGGCATTGTGTTTACCTTTTTGCAAGGTTAGACGCTCAGTGACAAGCTGGCGTGGACTGCGATTGAAAGAAACATTGACAGTCAATTAGTCTTTGCTTGCCTATGTCGGGCTCACTGGAGGAACGTGGGAACCGTTGGCGCCCATGGCAGGCCGGCCACGACGGCAGCGACTATGTATGAAAACCAAGATACAGGCTCTCTGGGCCTGTAGAGATGCCGGCGCGACACGCGATTGATGGTAACCACGACAACTTCTATTGCCACGTAGCCAGCCACATTTTGTGTGCTACATATAACGAACGTCAATTAAAGTTTGCATGCCAGTGTCGTAATATACTAGTGAGGAAATGCCAACTTGACGATGATTAATAGACCACACCAAGTTGTGGGTAGGGAGACTCTCACTGAAGAATTTACTAATGAGTTTACCGTAATGATTCATGGTTGAAAGTATAACTCTGTCGCCCTGACGCAGGTAAATAAAACGCCAGAGCAATGCAAGCATGTAACTTGTATCTGGGCATAATAAGTTAAAACGCGTTAGTACTTCAGGAATGCGAAGAGAACGACACTCACCTGTCACAAAAGGATCATACCGAGGTATCTATGGCGTTGCTGCTGTCGTTGTGTTTCTCGAACCCATCATTTGCTCTAATCCCTCCATCGGGTGGACCAAGGTAGTGTCGGTGTGCGCTCAACAGGTACCATAGCCCTGTGATCACGACGACGCCTATTGTGACAGGTGCAGAATAGTTTATATTTTGTGCAGTGAGAGGGAATACGGTAGGGAGCGAGAATACCACACAGATGAAGATCGTCCAAAGACTGCACCAAATATTGGCAAATGCTCCGAGCCAACCATCACCCATGTAGTAGGGACCCGGCTTGAATTTGACTTCTGGGTGGGAATGATAAACACGTCGGAGGATGATAGGAATGATGTAGGAGAGATCAAAAGCCATTGGTGTTAGAGAAAACACCGCGCCGGCAGCGACGGGGCTGGCTAGGTAGAGGAGTGAGGGGATAATAGCGATAACAACCGTCAAGCAGACGGCGCGCAGTGGGGTCTGCGTGGTGTGACTGACGTGTCCGAAGAATCTGCGGTCGGGAAGGCCATGGTCGCGGCTGAATGCATAGATGGTACGAGATGTTGACTGTGTGATCGACATCGCTACAGAGGAAGCGACCGCACAAACAATTGCCCAGACAACGATAGATCCGGGACCTCCTGATCGCAAGGCCATGATTGTGAGGAACGAATTGCCGGATGGGCCAGGAAGGTCTGCGAATGGTCCTGAGCAAAGCACGAGAACGATATTAAGGAGCCAGCCGAAAACCACAGTAGCAACTGTCGCAACCATGATGGCTGCGGGTGCAATGTAAGCGGCACGACGGACCTCCTCTGCAATGTGAGCTGTGCAGTCGTATCCGGTCAAGGTCCACTGGACACTCAGCAGCCCAAGAAGAAAGCTGATGCCGTTATTCCAGCCTCCGGTTCCATTGATAAACCCTTCTGTGCCGAAGATGTACGACGCCGTATGCATGTCAGATCGCGGAGTCATTGCCAAAAGTAGAATGATAATCAGAAATGTCGAAAGCAGATTGAGAATCATAAACGTGCTGGAAAAACAGGCGAGTTGTCGGGTCTTGAAGAAGTTGAGTACCCCGTGGAAGATAAGAAGTCCGGTTGTCAGCCCTACAACTTTTCCGGACGTGATTCCAAACGTTCCGTTGGTGGATATCGACACTGCAGCAAGTATCATTTTGGAAAGTCCAAGTTCAATAGACGAGAGCCCAACGACCTGCGCTAGCAGATTAAGCCAACCCACGACCCAACCCACCTACAAAGATGTATGTCGGTTAATATATAACCAATCAAGTGAGAATAAACAGACCGTCGCACAATATTTTTTGGGACACAGTCGAGCGGAGGCGCCGTAAAGCCCTCCACAAGTGGGATAGGCGCTGACGATCTCAGCGACGCTACTTGATAAAGCAATAGAGTTGATTCCTCCAAGAAGCCAACACCATGACACGGATGCAGGACCACCAAGGAGCAGAGGTGTATCAAAGGTAGTTGCGATACTAGAGGACACAGGAACGATGCTAAATGCAAAGCTCATCGTCGCAAAGCTGGAGAACTCGCGTCGGAAGGAAGGGACATATCCCAAGTCCCGCAGCTCCTCATTGTCTCGCTTGTCCGAGTCATCGTTGCCAGTAGTCTGCTGAGCGTTCCAGTTAAAGAGCGATATCATGGTGGGTATCAAGGTTACTGGCAGCTGCTTCATCCATTCGAGGTTTATGTAGCCACGTCACGGCCGCATAGAAGTCGCTTATAAGGTAACCGGCCATCCATATTGACGGTGTAGTACCGAAACAGGCATAACAGCTGTAGAATCAGACACAGGCATTTTGTCGCTGATTACTCACCAACGGCACTTGTTTTGGACGTGTGTTTCAGGATTAACTTGAACGCCACACCCCCTCGAGGTGATGATTTGACTCCCAGGCTGTTGCACTGAGTTGTGGATGGAAGAACGATTAAGCTTTTTAGTGCACAATAGCATGCGGTGCCTACTAATCCAAGGTTGGTGCCAGTGAAGTGATGCTAGATATTGATGCCGTGAAAACTTCTCGCTATACACCATACCAGGACAAAGGAAATTAATATTTCCGGCATTCTTCAACGATCGCGCGACGCTTATATCAGCAACCTGTTTCTGTCTACGTATTGCCACTCTTCACAAAGTTCATGCATGTCTCTCACGGAACATAGAAAAGAATGTGGAGATATTCGAAACTGCGCAGTCGATGATCCCATTAACGATGCAGGCAATAAGGCATGCATGCCATTCTGATTCATCAACGCTTCAACTTCCGTTTGACTTACTGGTCGTTCACTAGGCTGAGGTCTCCGAGAACCCAGCTGAATCGCTCATGAGACGCGTAGATTATCCATCACTCTCCACCCATGGTGCATCCGACTCGGACAGTACACTGACCATCATTCCCCGCGAGATCGTTGGAGAATTTATTATTCGGTGAGCAGCATGTTTGTCACGAATCGATGCTTGAGTCGACTCATGGCCTGCAATGATCGGCATTGTTCGACAGCCTCGTGGATTCAGACCTCCGCCGTAGTGGCACCCCTTTTTAGGGACTTTCTTAATGCCGAGTTTGCCACGCTCAAGTCAAAAACACGATAAACGTGCGCTTTGGAGTTAGTACGTTATTGTGGGCAAGTGGCAAGAACCACTGAAAGTTTCAGGCTGCAGATACCACCAGTCAGCTTCGTACCATCCTCTATCATAGCGAATCGCCCAGGCATCTTTCCCTAGACTATCTACGGAATAGAACTTGTTCCAGACTGTACGCGGCGAAGGCAGAAGCATTCTGCTAGGCCACCTCCAGTGCGAACTGAGCTCCAATGTATACTGTTGACGGCGGTGGGTAGATCAGATGATGGTGTTCAGTAAGCCTTATCTGTGTATGCACGGTTACATGGATTTACAGCCATCGATTCAGTCTGTTTCTTGGAAATTTCGACACTAAGCGGCTCGTGTTATTTGGGCAAAGTTGATCGGATCTTACTTGCCCGAGCTCGCTGAAGTATAGAAAATGCAATTCATCATGCAACACCATTATGGCTCTAGGGTGCCAGAATGGAATTTGATGTATCAGAGTCAATCTCCTGGGCCACGTTTGCCCACCACGCAAGTTGCGAACCACTTTTACTTCGCGTGATCACGACTCGGAATAATCATCCTGATTGACGTTCATTCTCGACTTGACGTCGACAAATCTGTTGTGTGTATAAATATTGATGTAAGGAGACGATATGAAGCTGCGTCCGTGCATGAGCGTCTGTGGTGTGCTCTAGGCGCTCGATGTGCCCTCTGCCCCGGAACTGCATGGCAAGGGCATGTTGCTACCACAATCTCAAACTCGGGTGACGTCCTCATCAACTTTACTTTTGCCAGTGTATGAGCACTCCTACTAAACCTCAGTCTATGTCCACCACTGGCAAGAAATGGCTGCCAGTGTTTCAGAGTCGTGGCGCCTCATTACCGGCACCGAAAAAGGGTGATCAAAATTCTCAGTCAGGTGGGTTATTTCCGAGGACTGGCAATTGAACTCAGTTTGACGGTGGTGCTGGCCATAAAGCTATGGCAGGATCACTACCCCAGGCAAACCATAGTACCGAAACCGTGGTTGGGTCGTACCATAGTAGAAGAACACGAGGGACGCAGAATGGAAAAGGTGAGCCATCTCAGAAGAATATGATCTGAGATATCAATGCCAACTCCGCTTTGCCGGTGGAACCATGTAGTACCCAGGGATACTAGTAGCACCGACAGCCATGACACGGCAGTACAACCACAAATTCCGACACAAAACCCCGAATTAGAGTGGCCCCAAGGTGAGATCACGATACTTGCCGGATATTGAGATTATTGACTCACATCCAATTTGAAGATGGTGTTCTTGCTCAGATCAATGTTGGCGGCGAAATATTGTCTTTGATATCGCTTGATGGGGGTCCACGAACAGTAATGATTTGCGTGCTCGACGAGAGAAATCGACTTCAATTATGGAACGCAGGCGACGGACAACTCATGGAGATCGAGCCGCCATTGGCCAAAGGCTCGATGGTAAACGCCATCGCCGCTTCTAAGGACGGAAAGCAGATTGTCAGCACTTATCAAGATGGGCGAGTAGTCATTTGGGACGCGACACGTGATCCGATCATAAAAGTGGGAGAGTTCAAGGCAGGGAAAGGAGACAGACGTGAAGAATCAGCGATCGACATATCTCCAGACTCATCGTCTCTCGCGATCGGATCAGAAGACGGGAGGCTGGTCATCTGGTCCATAGGGAGCAAGAGATGTGTTCTCGGCCCATTACAGCACCAGAATTCGACACCAATTTCATCTGTCAAGTTCTCACCGTCAGGTGGCCGCATCGCCTCGGGTCATCTCAATGCGACTGAAGGCACCTCGGTCTATCTTTGGCATAGCCGCACTGGAGACCGGCTAGAATCAGTAAGGAATCAACACTCAACGTATTCACTCGCGTGGTCTGTTGACGGTAGCCAACTATTCGCCGGGAGTTCTGGTGGTTCGATCAAGTGTCTCGATATCTTAACCCGAACTTCTCTGCCTGAATTGGTCCTCCACCCAACTTCGCGACCCAGAGACCTCATCAACTCTACTTGCGTGTCCAATAGTGGACAATTCCTTGCCTCCATCTCACACGGACGCACTAATGCAATTGACATATGGGATATATCTCACGTATCTCGCAAATCTCTCCGTTCTCGATATGAGGTGCAACATGTATCCATCTCCCCAGATAGTTCTCATTTGGTCAGCGTGGGAAAAGAGAACCACAACGGTTACCACGTCACCTCGTGGGACATATCGACCCTTCTTGACAGGAATTACCTCCTTCATGTAAGCACACACAATTTGTGCCCCAAGACCAGAATTCTCATCCTTCTCATTAATGGTAGCGGCTCTCTCCATCCGCAATAGATCAGAACCCCGTAAGTCTATACGAGTCCCAGCTGCTCATTTGAAATCGTGCTACGAGCTCATTCTTCGCCAACTTGAAAAATCACCATAGTTCACCCATGTCAGTTACGCTGTATTGGAAGCCTGGAAAAAAGGTGACCTCGAGGAGGCTGAGGAAAAGCTAGGGAATGAGATTAGGTTAAGTGACGAGACACACGATTCCCCCCAAGATCTCTATCCCCTTGTCAATCGCGCCCTCGTTCGAGTGCGTCGCAAAGACTGGGCTGGGGCGTTGAATGATGTGATAGTGGTCAAGGTAATAGGCTTCATTCTTCATGCCATTTATGATTTCTGATTAAAGTACAGGGCCAGCCGGACAACAGGTTCGCAGGTCTAGTCGCATACATCGCAGAAGGGATCGCACTCCATGGCCAAGGGAAATGCAAAGAAGCCCTGGCGTCTTTCAGATTAGCGCTACATAGTGACATTTTCAAATGCATCAAGGTACCTATTGCCTGCATATGCCACTGTTCTTTTACATTTACTGGTTCTAGTCCATCACGTTACTTGAACATCATGAAGGTCCCTGCCCAGTTGCAACCGAAGATGATTTGCCGTGCGGTGACTTGCGTCGGTTAGTAGAAGTGAGTGCCCCGCTGTGAGACAGTTGGAAGTCGCCCGAATTTACTAGGAACGTGTAGGCCCGGAAGGCTCTTCTTCGTGCACGTGGAGAAATGCGTAGAAAGGGTTATGAGGAAGCGTTGAAATGCTTGCAACCCATACCAAATCTTTTCCCGCTACTTCATCTTGTGGACGTGAAGACCATCTCATTAGTACGTCGCTTAAGACTGTGACCGCCACCCGCGTTCACGTGCATTGAAAGTTATTCGATTGGGACCTCGTGTCCCTGATATCCGATATTCACGAACTAAGATGCCGAGCCCTGTTTGAATCCGATCAAGCCCCAGGACAGCCTGAGGCACTGAAATACTTTGCCGCAGGGCAAACCGAACTCTCTGAAGAGCTGGAAGCCGTTCAAGGAAAACTTAGCTCTCTCAGTGGTAAGACTTTTGTCGACCTAGTTTGTGCGAAGTTTACATAGGTACCATGTAGAAGAATTTGGCGACCAAGAACTATCCCGTAGGGAGGCCGTCAACTGGGAGGCTATCAATTTGAAAGCCATTGGCTGGTATTCCGAGAGTCTAAAACTCGCTGGTTGTCCTTCATGTAAGTTAATCTCTGATCCGAAAGTATTCATCATTTGAGTGATCCACCTCAGTGAATGATGCAAGCGAATGTCATACTTCACCAGGGCCTGGGGCGAGCGCGACCCTACGTTCCCGGTGTCCACAGTCCATTGCTGGTCTTCTTGCAAAGCGGAGCAAAGTCAAGGCCAACTTGGACATGTGGTCAGATGCCTTGACAGACGCGGCACGGGTGTGTTTTCCCTTACATCGTATTAGACAGTCGTCAATAATACCAATGCTAGGCAATTGAAGATGACCCGTCCTCCCCTCAGGGCTACGAGAGAAAATTCGTAGCATTACATGCCCAACAGCGCTTTAAGGAGGCATGCACTACACTGAAAATTATGGCTTCAAGGTTCATGGATCCCTACGCTCCCGAGATTCTCCGTAAGTAGTATCCTGCACTGGAACTCCTTGTGGTGATGATGTTGTCCAGAAATGCATAACTATACGGAAACGATTGGAAAAATTGACAAGCTAATCAATGCAATCTTCGATAAATCCCCATTTGTGGTCATTGACGTTCAAACTGGCCTCCTCCGTGACCAGAAAGAACGAAGGGATATGTTTGAAAGTGATTCGAGATATTATGAGCTTGTCTCATCAATGTCTACGAAGCTGGACATAAGCCACATCGAGGAGGTCGTGGAAGACTATTTCGACTATGTCATGTTCTCTCACACGTGGGACGGGGAAGACGAGCCGTCGTTCGAGCTTGTTACCAAAACCCCAGTCTACAACCTCCTCCCATCTCCTCAGAATAAGAAGTTGCAGAAGTTCTGCGAAACCATCCAGGAGGGTGGCTCTAAAGGGCGCAGTTACCGGTGGGCATGGAGCGATACATGTTGTATCGATAAGAAGAATCCAGACGTTTTCGAGAAGTCCATCCGCTTCATGTACAAATGGTACCACAACTCGGCGCTCACCCTCGTCCGTCTTGCGGACCCATCCAGGTCAACACCCCGTGACTCACCCCGTCTCGAACACAACCGATGGATGTTTCGTGCTTGGACACTGCAGGAGCTCCTCGCCCCTCGAGATGTTCGTTTTTATAGACACAATTGGGACCTCTACCTTGACTGTCACACTAACCACAAAGCAGCACCCGAAATAATGGGAGAGCTTACGACTAGTGTCAAAGATGATACCATTCTGCAAAAAGACTTTTCTCCCGATAGTCTTACCGTCCGTGAAAGACTCCAATTGGCATCAACTCGCGAGGCAACGAAGAAAGTGGACATCGCATACGCATTGATTGGAATTTTTAGCAGCGATATACATGTCGATAATCACCGCGAAGGAGATATTGCACTCGGGTTGCTTTTACAGGAGATCGTGAATCGCCAGGGGGACGTTACCGTGCTTGACTGGACTGGACAGCCATCCCAGTTCAACAGCTCTATTCCTGCAGATATATCGGTCTACAAACCAGAACCATATAAACTTCCTTCGATCACAAACGACATGGTCAGTCAGCGAGCAAAGGAAGTAAATAATGCGCCCCTAAGAGAAGAGGTCACCGGTCTCCACGACCTCCTTTATACTCTGGGTTTACCGCGTTTCGCCGATCGTCGTCTCAGTCTTCCCTGTATCACGTTTTCTGTCTCGGAAATTACACACGATACCTCTCGCATACCAAGAGATCCGGGCATGACTGCTTACATTGCCTCGACTGCCGCACTCGGGAAAGTGCAGTTTGAGACTCCAGACCCCAAATTGCCGAGCAATTTGGCGAAAAAGTCACCGGAGGGAAGAGTAGTCCTTGTTTACCCATGGATCCGTGATCTCCTCGCTCAGATTCGTCGTCGCGGGCGTAACAAGCATGATCGGGTGACGAGTTTGATCGTATACCTTGAGCAAGGATTTAGAGCTCTATTGTTCGCAGAGCAGTCAGATCAGCAATACAAGAGGGTGGCTACAGAAACAGAAATCACCGTTCCCAAACTTGAATTAACTTCATTGGAGGATGTAGGTGCCGAGATGCTGGAGGTTTGGGAGAGGTCATGATAATCTGATCGGGACTGTCACTATGGAGTTGACTGAAGTTACTTTTGTTCGAGAAATTTACTTGTGCAATTACAGTATATTTTTTTCTTTGAACTGATCCCGTTTTTCCAGTCACTTCCGACCCTCGAAATTGTGATTTGCACACATCTATTTATGTATTTTGTGGGCCCCACTTCAGGCTGGTAGGTGCTCAATCTCTGACCAGTACTAATCACTGCTAGAGACACGTGGATCGGATAATTCGAACTCAGTTTATAGCTCACATGTACAGCGGCCTCTTTCGCCGGCTGGATCAATTTTAATCATCGACATCATTGATCCCTGATGCCCGTAGGCTATCCGTTCCACAAAAGCAGTAGATTGCCTGACTTGTGGGGCCATTCCCTCAGCTCAAAGGTAGTCCACTGCCAGCATCTAGTAAGTCAACCTACTACCGTTGACTTATTCTACATAGTCTGAGCTTCACGTTTCCCCGCTAGCCTTTTCTGCATCCTACACTTCTTTCCCTATCGTTGATCGATTCTTTACCTTTACGGCCACACCATGCGTCCCCCTGCACTGGTAGCACTCTCGTTGGTTTTCATCACTGTTGCTGCTGCACAGGTCGCGACCGTTAGCGCAACCCCTGGGTAGGCACTGGGCAAATGTAAATCCCCCTCGACCATCTTCCCCCCTGATGTCCCTACAGTGACATAGCCAAGCTATTCGAAGGATTTTCAAGAAATACCACTCTATGCACGACATTCAGGGAACTCAGCTGTGGAACTGAGTCAGTTCCTGACTCCTGCCGGGAAGTTGGCGTATGTAGACGGCAGGACATTGGATCCGGGATTACCAACGTCCTCACTGACGCTGTCCAGCAAGGCCTCGTTGAACGAGACGACGTCAACAGTCTCCTCC
>JBBPUM010000293.1:0-20137 GCA_038094695.1 Chiua aff. virens | reverse complement strand
AGGGGCTAATTATGCGAACAAAGTATTAGGCTTGTAGCAAGCCTAAATGGCAATGGAAAAATATGGGAAAATAGCTATAAAATAGAGTGATTAGAATAGTATTAGTGAGAGAGCACCAATGGTTAGATTATGGTGGTGGTCAGCAAGGTGTCAGCAAGGTGTCAGCAAGGTGTCAGCAAGAATGTCAGCAAAGTGGTCAGCAAGGTTTAGAGTGATTGTAACACTAGTGAGTCATGGCAAGGGCTGTTTTGTGAAGCACACAACATAAGCAAGACACACATACAGTCGAGTGTATGCATGAAATATATTCTACTATCTACGTACATCAAGTTCTATAGAAGTATATATATACATATTGTATGATGGGTCATGTCATCGGAAGATGATCATATGCTTGAACATGTGTGACGAGCATGAATGATGTGTAGCACATGTTGTTGCGTAGCTAAGGGGTGCTGCGACTCACGATTGCCTTATTGGGCGTCAGCAGAGTTTGACCAATTTTGTGATGCAGGGCTTCCTTGCCATCTGGTTGTGTGGCCTTAGGCCTATGGGTTGGCACAGACAACCTGTGCATCAGTGGTTGAGTGCTGAGGTGCTTGTATATCACAAGGTTACTGAGGGAGGTAAAGTCACATTTCAGGTGACCCCTTTTTGGGGTCATCTTTTACTATCAAAAGATGTATCTAAGAGACCCTTTTTCTGTGTGATGACACAAACATTTTTTTGATGTCTTGGAGGGGCATGATAGAATGTAAGGACTTATTTGGCAAATATCTACTAGGTGAAGTGATGACAGCTCACCACATCAATGTAAAAAGAAGTATCTCTTGGCAGGGACAACTTTGTGTCACACAAAATTGTATATTGGATTGTAGATTCACAGGGGTTAGAAATACCATTAGATTGAATGATAAGAGATGTATTGTATATTTGATAAGTTTTTCAAGACTCTCTACTGAGTCTACTCTACTTATCTACCATTAAAAATTTTAATTACTTAACTCTTTTAAAAAAAAATTATTATTATAAATTTGTACTTATTAACTAAAATTTAATTTATTTTTAGTTTAATATTTTTTCTCTTACAGTTATTTCACACACATAAAACCCACATTTATTCAAGTCAGTAAATTACCAAAGTACTTTTGTTGACTTTCAGAGTACTTTTATCAGCTGAAAGTACAAAAAGGACCTCAAAAGTAGATCTTACTCCTTTTATGTGTGCTTTTCAAGCTTTCAGCAATCAAAAAGCAACCAAATTTCATTAAAAGTATCTAGAGTAGTACTTAGAAAAGCAGCACCCAGTCTGATTGAAAAGCTACAAAAAGCAAAAAATGTGAGGATAAATGAATGATCTGATTGGTTGGTAGCAAGTAGGGATGAATGAAATGATGGGTGGTGTCAGGCCTAGGGCCACAGGAAACAATTGGAAATAGAGAATCAGCATGGTCAATGTCAAGAGTATATAAAATGGATGATAATGAAGGTGGATCATATTTGAGAAATGGGTTAGTATAAGAGTCTGGAGAGCACAAAGGTGGGTATTCAAAAGAAATCAATGGAATGCTGATAATGGGTGTACATGGGTATCTAGTGTTTAAAAGTCCAGTTTGATCTGGTTTTTTGACCCCCTGAGCATGCAACTGGACTAAAATCAGTCCTAGCAATGTCCTGGATCCAGCCCCAGACTGCAACTGAGACTGATTAGGACCAGTCCTACCAGTCTTTTTGATCAGTTGCAACCAGTTGCAACCAGTCTCAACCAAAACTGGTCTTGGACTGGTCTGCAACTGGTTTTTAGGCTTCATATTGTAGATGGATAATGTAGAATACATCCCTAGCTACAAATAACCCCTATAGATCGAAGAGATTGGACCACACGATCAAGAGATGTGGTGTATTTTAGGTTATATGTTATTTCAGGGGTCATATGACCTGGGTTCAGTTATATCAGTTTCTACAGTGAGATACATTACTTGTACCAGTGGGAGATATTATTATACAGACTCCTAGCTACATTTGATCTCTATATCGTGTGGAAATCAGATCACAGGATCTGATGATATAGACAAAACTGGGTCAGATGTTTGATTTAGGGGGGCATATGACTACATACTGACCCAGATTTGGGTATATCAATTCTCACAGTGGGAGTCATGATTTGTGGTAGTGAGGGGTATTATTCTACACACCCCTAGCTACATGTGATCTCTATAGAGTGTGAGGATTGGACCATAGGATCCAAAGCTATAGTCAAAACCAGGTCAGATGTTGATTTGGACAGCATACTGAAGCAGATTGACTTATATAAATTCACAGAGTGGTTAGCATGGTTCCTGGGAGTGGGATGAAATATTCTACACACTTCTAGCTACATTCCAGCTCTATAGCATGAGGGGCATTAACCACATAAGAGATGAGATAAAAAATATTTTTTGTGATATGTCAATTTCTAACATTGAAATACTGATTTTGAGTGGCATATGGGTCAAATAAATTCCAAAAAAAATCAGGAAAAACCACCAAAAAATATCTCACATGATACTATAAATAGGGGGTGGCTGTGCAGCAGTTGCAACCAGTTGTCTGACAAGCCATGAGACCAGGCAACTGCAACTGCAGTTCAGTTGTGACCAGTTGTAGTCCAGTTCAGTTGCCAGTTATGCTACCAGTTGCCAACTGGACTTTAAAACATTATGGGTATTGGAAAGGAGCAAATGTTGTATAAAGAAAATTTCAAAAAGGATAGTCTTGAAGTTGGTTAAAGTCCATCAACATTGCCTTGTAGATGTATACTAAGGTGAGATTGTTAAAAGTATTCTAGACTTGGACATAGAGATCTTCAGGGTAACCTGCATGGGTCATGGGTCAGAGTGTCTGTGGGTATGGGTATGGGTTGTGCCAGAACAACCCTTCAACCTGTGACTCATGGGGTGTATATCTGTGGCTGACCTGCAGGGGTATTGCCTAAAATGGATAGGCTAACTATATGACAACCATAATGCAATATAATGATGACTATTGATGTTATCATATCCTCCTCACTCACTTCCTTTCCTCTCTCTCCCTCTCCTCTCTCTTCCTCTGTCACCATGAACATATCACAGATAAAATGGTGTGATGTGCTATGATGACAATGATGACAACAACAACAACCCCCTTCCCCCTTGTCTCCTTTCTCTTGCAATAACTTGATGCAACAATGATGCAACAGTGAGTTGCATCATCTATGCATCATATTCATCCTCTTTCTCTCTTCCTCCTCTTCTTCTGCCCTTCTGCCCTTCTCATCCCTTGTCTCCTTTCTCTTGCAATAACATGATGCAACAATGATCCAATAGTGAGTTGCATTATCTACACATCATATTCATCCCCTTTCCCTCTTCCCTCTCTTCTTCTCCCCTCCTTCCCTCCTTATTCACAATGACATGATGCCAACAGTATGCAACATAGTATAATGACTATGTGATACATTGTCACATAGTCCACACATTGTGTGCATCTCTCCTCCCCTTCTTGCATGAGTAGAACCCATGACCTGTGACCCCAATAGGGTGCACCCATGGACCTATTAGGGGCATCTGTGACCCACATGTGACCCACACAGGTCAGGGGTCTATAGGTTATAGTGGGGTTGGGTTAGGGTTGGAGTCATGACACCCTGGGGTTAACCTATGCTGATCTTGATATTGTTACTAGTTACATTGGTGTCTCATGAGTAAAGCATGAAAGATGAGTAGATGCTTACACATCTGAGCTCAAGGGTCAAGCTCATCCAAGGCCCATCTGGGTCTCATTGTTGTGGTTGGTAGCAAGGAAACACACAGCAGCACAGACAATATCTTCCAATTCTACTGTGCTTTGTTTTGTGATAGACTTGTAGTATGAGATTGTCTGCCTGCCACAGTTCTGCTGGGAGAATGCACTTCCCTTAGTACTAAACTTACTTATTGTCACATTCAGCATTCATTGCTGCTTCTAGCTCATTCAAGGGCCTTGGGGGATAGCATGTCAGCAGCATTCATGTCATGGTCAGAAACATCATCATTGTCTTTGGTAGTGTCCTGCTTTATTATGACCTTGAGTCACCCTCCCTCAGCCAACTTCAACACACACTCCAACTGTAAAAATCTAGTTAGTGGACATGATACTGGCAAAATCCTGGAATTGGTATAATTACTGTAGCACAGCAGAGTGCAACAACACCCCTCACTTCATGGGAGCTCTTAGCAGGGAGATCAAACCCAGGGACATTGACCCAATCATAGGTATCTTGTAAGTGGGTTGTTCTAAGAAGGAAAATGAGGAGGGGGGGATTGGAAAGCCTTGCTTTGATTACCAGTGTTCTTGAGGCTCTCATATGTGAATGACTGCTCAACCAGAAGGCAAGCTGCAATCACCTCTTTAGTCTGTGACTCTTGAACAGTAGCATCATTGAGGTACTTGAGCATGGTGTGGCCAGCTACACTCCCAATTATGTGACACCAGCAGTTAAGGTGCTGTACAGCTGCAACATATTACATGACCAATATCCTGTGATATTGAGAATGGCTGGTGGCTTGAGACTAGGTGATATTTAGTAAACTATGTGAGAGTAACTGTTATCCATGTACATACCTTGAGCCAGTCCTAGCTGTAGCCATTCTAGGTTACACTGATGAGGCCTGGACCTCAGCTTCTGCTCTTGTCTTGGCAGTCAACTGGTTGTGGGCCACATCAATGAGGATCTCACACAAACTCAAAGATGTCTTGCCAGTCTCTCCTTCAAGTCCAAGGCCTGAAGTAACCATGAGTCAGTAAGGTGAGCTTTGTTTCTAAGACAGTTGGACTCATGAGAATAATGGGGTAGTAGTATAAGATATTGTTTTCCTTCAGGTTCTTTCCTCACCACATGTGGCTTTGGACACACAACCATGCACTTCTTCTTGGTCTCAGCATCACAAAAATTGCAAATTCTGAATATGGTCCATACATCATGCTGGTGGTATCCAAGTCCTCTCTGAGTGTGAAGAGTGCCAACAACCACTCACTGAAATGCACAGAAGCTGACATTCATATATCATAGCAAGTGTTCAAGTTTCTCACTAGATTTTGACATTGACTGATATTGTCATGTATGAAGCACATAATGTAGGCCCAAGGGTACTGCTACAATCTGAAGCTTCACAGTACGTCATACCCTTCTTTGGCCCATACTAACTCATCTAGCTCCTCTCCGTTGTCTGCAACTACAATGTCAATGCTGTCATTAATCATCCCTGGGCTGCTATCTTCATGTTCTTTCCCATTTCCCCCTTTGCCACTTGCTTCAACCTCCTCAGATCCCAGAATGTTGTCATTTGTGAGTGATTCCAATTCATCATCCAAGTCTGATTCATCATCAAAGAGAGGATTATCTCTCCCCTCCTGTTGCAATACTTCATCCCATTCATGTGTAGCCTTGTGACCAATTCTGCCACCCTGGAACTGCATAAACATGTCCCAGTCAACAAAGCTGTTAATGTGGAAGCTTGTTAGTGTAGTCATCCTGCACTCATAATATTGAAGACTTGCATGTTTACATAAAAGAATGTCCAGTCTTGTTGGGCCATCCATCCATCAGTGAGTGGTTCCTGTCACACAAAAGAATCACTCTCCAATAGTTCACTTGTTGCTCCAACTGTGAATGCTGGAATCAAATGCATGCCACAAATAACAGAGTCTGGGTTAACAAACCCAAATGTCTCTGAGAGGTTTTCAGCATTGAAGAATTGAATGCACAAGAGTCACTTGGCATCCCATCCAGAATATAAGTTAGTATCATGAAGGAACCAACAAACAAATAAAATGTTCATTCAGGTTGGTCAGGAGAATGGAGATTCTGTGTTGACATGGTGTTCCACTACCACATGAAAGATAAAGCACACCCTTGCATACCAATAGAGATGCGAGCACTCATCTTCTTGTGACAGAAGCATAATGTCTGCATAAGTACAAATCTTGTTCTCAGTGAAGGTCATACATAGTGTAATTGACCCAGAGAAAGGCATGCTCAAAAATTTGGTTGTTATGGATGAGGATACAACTGCAATCCCTATCTGAAAACTGATATTCATCTCCATTATAGGCCAGGCCATGCATTCATGTAAGTAGATGGTTTTTAAGCTGTGGGATGAAATTCTGCAAAGAAATAGTAGTCAGCTCGAATATTGTCAAGATTAAGAATATGAGGAAACCTCAGTTGCAGGATTGTTTTCCTTCTCTCCCAGCCAAACTGTGAGATCATGAGCTTTTTGTGTTGAAGCTGCAATGTGGTAGTGTTCTGTGGGAGATGTTTGATCTTAGTGAGTTCTCTATGTGCTAACCTCACCCTCCTCCTTTTGTAATGCTCATCTTTCCTCATCCATCTCATTGATAAAGCATTCTATCATCTCTTGTGTCCCTCTTCTTTCCTGACCATGTAAATTGCTGTTTCAAGTGCTGATGTTCTAGTTCTCCCTGTAGGACTTGTCTAATTTTAGTATGTAGTTATATAGAACAAATCTTACTATCTGCATTGAATAACTATCTGTGGTTCCATAGTGGTGAATCATATCAGGATAGTCACCTAAGGCATGAAACTTATAAGTTGACAAATTGAGCTTCTTGATCTTTGGTGCAGAGCTTATTTTCCTTGCTGATTTTGGGTCCTTTTTCATGAGTGATGCTTGCCACTTTGCATGAGTAGCTGATTCTTCAGGAAACTCTGTTGTTTGATAAATTGAACAGGTGGTCTTCTTGAACTTTCACACTGAATACCCAAGGTGATAAGTTGCTGTCTCAAAGAAGAATAGTGTCATCTGTATGAATTCAAAGCTTGGTGAATGCATGTCATGTAGCTAGATCAAAAAGGAGATCCAAGATAACTTCATTATGAGGGGATTCAAGAAGCCCCTCAAAGACTGGAATAGCACATTAAAAAGCTGGAATTTCTCTCTCAGTATTCAATTCCAAAGGTGATATACCTGGAGAAGGTCCTTGAAATCCTGTGCAGCAAGTCTTTTCATTGCCAAAGCATTTTTATGAAATGCTCAAATAGTTCCACACCCAAATGTTGGCATTGCTCAGTACCTGTGAATAGTTTAGATACCTTGTAGAAACACTAGTTTGCATTTAGCTTGACACACCTCCAGTTTAGCTTGGTTATAGCATAACCCCCATGAGCATGTAGTATTTGTATTAAATGTATGAAGATTGCCTTCTAGACTCCCAATTCAAACTTGTGAAGAAGGTCAACTACAAATACATAAGCAGAAGAAGTTAAAGGATTTCTCCTCCATAGAAAGATGCTCTGAAAAACTATTCTGAGGGTGGGAGTTGTCAGGCTTCTACTGAGATCACTCATGTTGTATGCCTTCCAGGTCAATATCTCACCTTTATTGAAATCCAGGACAAGCCCTTAAGCAATTCTACAACCTTTTTGCTATTGAGTGACTTGCCTTTGAAGATTTTTTGGCATGCTTGTCTGATTGTCCATTGGTAATTTTCATCATTTACTCAAACATGTGAGATTCATGTGATCATATCTTCTTGCTTTCATAATCTATGGATGGCAGTCTTCCTAACAAAATATCATGGGCATAGACACTCACTCAAGAATTTGATGCATGATAATAAAACTTTGATTTCATTTAGCATTGAAACTAGATGCAAGACCATAATATTACTTCTTTGGGTAATCAGTCAAGTAGGAATATAGGTGGGGATAGAACCTCTGAATGATATTGTCAACACACTCAATTAGAATACCTGTCTTATAGGCCTCAACAAATCTATCATCCAGGATGAGCCTCCACACAGCATGCATAAGCTCTCACTTAAAGTAGGTGTATAATTTGCCTGTTGATGCTTCAATATGTTGCTTAGTGTAGACATCCTGAAAGTTGTCAGGTAACTAAAACTAGTGAGAAAAAGAATGAAGACATACATGACTCAGAATAATTCACCAACAGGATGTAAGCAATGTGGTGACAAGCACCTGATGTTGGCTTTTCTCAAATGTACTTGGACTGATTGTCAAAATATACATACACTGGTCAGAGAGAGGCATTCTCAAAATTGGCTAGTGGGGAAGTGGAAGGAAGTGGAAACTGGGCTAGAAAAAATACTTGTCATGACGTCAATGAGAGAGCAATGGTGTACATTTGGGATTTCCATGATTAGAAGAGTAGGATTGGTTTCTGAGGTGTACTGTATACCTTCTTTGATAAGTGGAATCAAGACAGAACTACAAATCCAACCATGTTGAGTACAGAAGGGGTTTAAGTTGTTCTGAAGATATTTTTTGATGAGCTTGTATTCATGGTTGTGCAAGAAATTGGGTGCTTGAGAGGGATCAAACTGCAGGTCTTTGATATACATCCATAGCTGATTAAGTTCACCAATGGTCTTCAAATTTGATGCAGAATAATACCAGTGCATGAGCAACCCAGCAGTGGGGGAGCTGAATGTGGAGAAGAGGTTGTCATGAGTGATCTTGGATGGAAGAGTGATGTTTAGGAGATTGGCAGACTTAATCAATGCATGAATGAGCATGGGGGCATCAACAAGATCCAAAAGTGTCAAGTTCACATCAGGAATAATTCCAGGCTCATTAGGATATATGTGAAACATCCCAAATGATTCTTCCTCTGTCTGAAACTGGCAGAGAATTGGTTGAGCATTGGAATTCTGAGAAGCAGATAGGGGCCTGGGAGTTGGACTTGGCTAGGGAACATGATGCAAATCAAGTGAATTGCCTGGCACAAAATCATTATAATGGGCTGGAAGGCAAACAAGATGCCCAGAGTGGCCTGATACAACAGGAGGTGGATCTGGGCTGGCAAGGACTGGTGCAGGAGGACTGGGATCCACTTCAAACTTTGGAGATCAGCCTATAAGCCTAGAAGCGACACAGAAACTATATGAACATAGTGATTAAAAGTCCAGTCCAGTCCAGTTTTTTGGTCTTCTGACCACACAACCAGACCAGGACCGGTCTTAAGACTCTTCTGAAGGCCTAGGACTGCAACTGGACTGATTAGAACCAGTCAAATGGTTTTTTTATCAGTTACAACCAATTGCTGCATAGACTGGTCCATAGCCTCTGAACATGCAGGAACCATGGTTTGTACAACTACTAAACATTATTTTACATACCCCTAGCTACACACTACTCCTCTAGATCATTAAAATCCAATCACAGGATCACAAGATATGAGCATTTCCGGGTCAGATGTCATTTTAGAGGGTATGTGACTACATACCTACCTGGATTCACTTATATAAAATCACACAAGGAGTATCAAGCTTTCTAGTAGTGAGATGAATTATTCTATACAGTGATAGCTACATTTGATCTCTATAGTATGAGGGGGGGGTAACCACAAATTAACTGAGATATAAATATTTTCTGTATGACATATGAATTTTTGACATAGAAAAGTGGATTTTGAGTAATATATGGCTCAAATAATGTCAAAGAAATCAGGAAAATTCACCAAATATTACCCCAGATGGCACCATGGATAGGGGGTGGCTGTGCACTGGTTGCAACCAGTTGCTGGACCAGCTGCCAGACCTGGCAACTGCAGTCCAGTTGTGACCAATTGTGGTCCAGTCCAGTTGCCAGTCTTTTGAATGGTCCTAGACTGGACTTTAAAACACTATATGAACAAGTAACTTACCTCTTCTTACAGCCCATCATGATGACCTGGAATCTCTGCAGAAAAAGATGGCTGAACTAGAGGGTATCCCATGGGATGCCAAGATGAACCAGAAGCCTGAGATGAGTCAGAGGGTGATCTTCTTTTCTGCTTCTTGGAATTTTTACTATGGCATTGGTGCTTGGAATGGGCTGCAATGGTGATAAGCTTGTTGGCATTGCACTTTGCTTTGTGAGCACTAAGTGAGCATTGGGTTTGGAATTCTTTCATTCATTCAATACAGATAAGGCTCATACTTGGGTTTGGGGTGGAAAACATTGATTCTGACAGGGTATATATGCATTAAACATATCTAAAAGTGCTGGGTTATCTTACAATTCACCTTGGTCATGTGTGGGTATAAACTTACCTAGTACTAGTAGTATGACTGAGAAGCTCAAATTTGACTGACTCTGGCCTGGAGTTGGTCACTATGATGATCAGGTCACATGTGTCACACAGAGGGACTCAATCACTGTGACTTATACCTCTTGCTTCTTGTCCCTTCCCACCATTCCATCATCATGTGGTCATCATTTATATCTTGGTCTGCATCATGATCCACTAGTAAAACCAGCTCCAAGACTCCTGAAGAGCACTATCATGGTGGCCAGTACTCAAGACCCAGGAAGCATAAGAGACATACCTCAATGTCAAGGCTAAAAAAGTAAGCACTCCTGTGGCTGCTGAGCTATTTTAACATTTGGCCTAGGAAGCTTTGGGTCTGATGCAGATAATGCTCAGTCTGGAAGTGACCCATCTGACTTAGGATCTGAGTCAAATAGTAAGTTAGGGGTTGATCCTATTGAATGCAAAGTGGCCAGATGCACCATCACTTGCTACAACATGTTCTACAATGTAGACAAGGTAATCACTGTTGTACAGCTTTCAAAGTAGCAGGAAGCAGCTAAAGATGGTGATCTGGGTAAATCTGATGACAAGGCAGCACAAGCCCATTGCAAACAGGCTCTCAGTATAGTGTGAGTAGTTTCAGATATTCTTAGCTCAGACTCCTATGCTAATCCTGTCTACAAGTTCCATAAAAAGTCTGGCCTGGTACAAGCAGGTATATGTAGTCCTTATCTGCCTCATACCTGGTATCAAATTGTTGATCAGCAACTGCTCATGGTTAGTAAAACTGAAAAAAGTTACCCAGAAGGTGAGTATATGCACATTTATTTACTTGCCAGTGGTGTGTGTGATATGAGTTGACAATGACAGATACAAAATGCTATTAATGAGGCCAGGAGCAACAACATCACAGGACTATGAGACAAGATAATCAGATATGTAACCCCTGATCCACATATTGCTACCATTTCACCCCCCATCCCTCCTGGGTGTAGTCATACTCAGATAGGACTGAACCATCCAGTTCTTGCTGGATATCTATGCCCTGTTAACTCAGTGAAGGCCTTCTATACAAACTTGGAAGGGTAAGTTTGACTCTTTATGTGCAGACTTGAAGGCTATCTCACCTGAGAGCTTTAGTGTGCACAAGAAGCTAGAAGGTGGCATGATCAAAATGTTATCAACAGCATTTCCTGCTCTCTTGTGGGAAGATTTTGGTTGCTTGTTTGATGACAAAAAATGTTTGAAGGGTTCTTCTGATGATTCTATATGGAATGGGTTTGTCATCATGGTGTCCTCTTATCAATCAAACCACATTTATACAGCAGTAGGTCATAAGACACATTTTCACAGATCCATCAACAGGTTATGGCAATGCCACTTATGGTTTGAAATCCAGCAACTCAAACTTACATCAGATGGACCAAGTAGGGGGGGCACAACTTGCCTATGCCATAGTTTATATATGGGATTGGACTATCTCAAGTTGTCACTAATGAATGTTTAGGCATGCTTTGGAATCAGCTCAAAGACTTGATGGACAGAGCAAGATGGTGCTTTCAACTATTGCAAATACTACTATGTCTTGATGGATGTCACAGTTATTGATGAATGTGGGGATGCTATGTGGAAGGATAGGCTTTTCAAGCATTATAACACATAAGTGAGAGTAGTTTGGCACAACTATACTCATTTTTTGCAAGTATCCTCTTCAAGGACAAAAAAGGACATCAAAACCACTTTGACAATAATGACAATGATGACGAACTTGAATGTGAATGCTGATGGAGAGCCATCAAGCAATTGTGGCTTTTTGTCAAGAATGCAGGCACAAGCTTTAGCTCATGCACTGGGATCCCATACTATTAAGGAAGTGAGAAATGATCATGATCCATCTGTCTGCTCCAGGTCTTGGACACTGCTCCCAACAAGAAATCACAAATCAGAGGACAAACAGATGCCTGCAACTCCACCTTGATTCAGCATTTCTCCTGGTCTCTCACATCAAGTTAGTCATTCAATGCTGAGCCCTCCCCAACTTCAAGACTCTTCTTCCCCATCTGCTCAAACTGGCATGCAGCATCAAGCAAGCCCTCAGGTCAACTTGGAACATCAAGTTAATGCTCCATCTCCAATGTCCAACCTCTCAGATATCAAGAACAATGAGTTCAAACAATGTGAAAAAAATACCAAGAGAGCCATGATTAAAAAAGAAAAGCAGAAGGCCATAGTATCAGATTGACTTGGAGGAATTGCTAGTGCTCAGGCTGGTTCCAAACCAGTGCATTCAAGTTCTCAATCTACAAGAGCAAAGAAGGCAAGGAAGTAAGGTGTGCATTTATACCCTTCATGGTGTCCATTCTGATCTTTTCTTGCACTCTGTCTCATTTTTTACAAGTACTCATGCCAGCTGTCATCAGGAAGTTTATTTCATCATCTGCTATCAATTTGCTGCCTCACACCCATGTCCCATTCCCTCAATCAAGTTGTTATTACAGCCTGCTTATCCCATTATTGATTTGCCACTCATACCATGTTCTATCACCCTCATTCAAGTTGTTTTCAGTTGATTCAGGGACTGTTTGGATACTCCCTGTGCTGTCACTCATGGTCTCCTTCTTTATATTTGTACCTGCTTTGTTATTACATGGCAAGTAATATAGTATATTGTCATTTGTGGTAATGCATATTATTCTGC
Source organism: Chiua aff. virens (assembly GCA_038094695.1). Classification (NCBI taxonomy): domain Eukaryota; kingdom Fungi; phylum Basidiomycota; class Agaricomycetes; order Boletales; family Boletaceae; genus Chiua; species Chiua aff. virens. The sequence goes on along the minus strand of JBBPUM010000293.1, from coordinate 7,384 downwards.
CAACCTGAGTATGAATGGTATGTGAGTGTCAGAACAAATTAGAACATGTCATTATAGCAATCCATATATTAATCTACCAACCCAAGCATGAATGGTATGTGAGCATCAGAACAAATCAGAACATCTCATTATAGTAAGATATCTGTATGTCATTCTGCCAACTTGGGCATGAATGGTATGTGAATGTCAGAATATATTAAAATGATACAGTCATGCAAGTACTACAGGAATAGCTACCTACTCTGATCAAAAAATGAGCTTTTAGAAATTAAAGTGCAGGAGGAAAATAATATGACACCATCACTACATTCAAATAACTCAGATATTCTATAACATTGACATACATACACATGTACCAAATTTGCAATTTTTGTGATAAGACTGTTCAATGACCATATTGGCTTGCATGATTGATATTCAATGGTAAGTGTCTTCCAATTCCTTTTTTTTTGCTTCTTTGGCCTGCCTGACCCATTCATTGTCAGTATGCTTCTGCTCAGACATCTACCTGGGGAGTTGGTTTGTCTGATAGACTAGGTCAAGCAGTTGCATTGGATGGATGGGTGTAGCATATGAGGGGCTCAGCAGGCTAAGTCTCACTCTCAACTCTTAAATGAGGGTGTGAAGCCATGGCCATGTCAGATAGCCAAGTGGCAGAGAATGAGAAGTGAGATGTTGAGCAAAGATGGACAAAAAGGTGAATCTGGGTATATAGCACTTTCATGCTTTTATATTGACCCTCTCTTCTAAAAATTTCAAGGACTCTACCTGCTACTTGGATATCTATGTTATGTCCTGGTACATAGCTCTTTTATCTAAGTTCAACATATTCTCATGGTGCCCCCATCACAACACTCTCAGTTGTAATATCCATGCTTGATCCCAAGATGTAATCATTGGTTCAAAAACCAATTAGAGCTAATGCAGCATATTCATTCCAAGCACCCAAGAGTGTCAATTTCACCTGCTCCCTCTCTGTCTCTGCTGTCAACTGTAGCTCTAGGTTCTCCAGGTTTTTAGCCATCTTGTAGTCCAACTCCTTAGAACATGGATGAGGTCAATTTTCCTGACATCAATATAGAATATTTAGACCTGGGTGATGCTGCTACATATTTGAAACTACCACTCACATTTGACAGGTATGTGTGTGTACTTACTGGTCATGGGTTTTTGGTTTAATTTCTTAGAAGAATATCCTTGTGTGACTCTGCAGGAACATTTCTCCCACCCAGTGCCTCTCCTGTGGCATTACAGATGTTCCAAGTATAGATTAGTTCATACTATCAAGACAGAAAACCCTAAAAATATAGTTCAACCCAATCCTTTTGCACATATCTGTAGAATGTCCACTGATGAAGTACAAGCCTTCTACTATGATAAATATGAGTTAAAAAAGAAGCAGGGAAAAGCCAAGGCAAACTGAGTCATCTGGGCACTCAGCCTTGCATAGCTACTTCTATTTCAGACAATTATGTAAGCCTTTTTGAATTTAACCTATTCAAGTTGGGTGCATCCCCCAGGGTACAAGATACCTTGAAAAGGTACAGCAGGAACTCTGATCCTGTGCTTAATTCATCCACAAACACAAAAACAATCCTAGACCAAGAACTCCATTTTTCAAGATCTATGGAGATCAGCAAAGAAATAATTATACCAATACTCATATTGTCACAAGAAATCATTGGATATGTAAAAGCCAAAGCACTCTTAGACTCAGGAGCAAATGTAGTATTCATACACAAAGATTTTATAAAAAAACACAATCTACCAAGAAAGAGGCTGGCATAACCAATAAAGGTATACAATGAGCAGTGTGAGAGTGTTATTTTACTAGTATCCCAATTGATATCAGGGTTGTGGGTTTTCAGCCATGTGAATCTAAGGATAAGATCATTTTTTCCTAGGTTTGTTATTTTAGCTTCTATTTTCTCATGATGTCTCTTGTAATCTATGATGAGATCTATGGCATGTGATATTTCACCTGCTTGGTTTTGTGTTCCATCCCCATGTGAATGTCATAATGATGATTATGACAACTTCCATATAAACCTCATTTTTAAACAACAGCATGCTATGCAGTGCTATGTCAAATACTGACAATTATGTGAAGCTAAACTAGAAAAAGAAAAGAAATTGCCCATACCTGTAGAGCTTGTTCCAAAAGAATACCATGTCTATCTCTATGTATTCTCTAAAGAAGAAAGTGAATGAATCCCTTTATGAAAACCTTGGGATCATGCTATAGATCTAAAAGAATCCTTCAAACTCAAAAAGGATAGATTTCCCCTTATCTCCCACAGAACAAGAAAAAACCACTGCTTTTATGAAAGATCAATTATAAAAAGGCTATATACATACATTCTTCCAAATCAGAACAAACTTCCCTTGTGTTCTTTGTTCCTAAGAAAGATGGGAAGAAATAAATGGTTCAGGACTACTGATATCTAAACTTCCACACAGTCAAAAATAATTACCCACTACCACTCATTTTACAACTCATGGACAAACTAATGGGAGCTAAACTATTTACAAAAATGGATCTCAGATGGGGATACAACAATGTTCAAATCAAAGGAGACAAATGGAAAGCTGCTTTCATTTGTCACATGGGCACCTTCAAACCCATTATTATATTCTTTGGATTATGGAATTCCCCTGTTACATTTCAAACTATGATGAACAACTTGTTCAATGACCTCTCATATGTAGTAGTATATATTAACAACCTCATGATTTTTACTTACACAGACAATAAAAAAGAATACAATAAAATAGTACTAGAAGTTCTAAAAAGGCTAGTAGAAAATGATCTATTTGTCAAACCTGAGAAATGCGTCAAATCAATAGATTTCCTGGGAATGATTGTAACAACTGAAGGTATTACATGGATCAAGAAAAAGTAAAAGCAATCTTAGACTGGCCAACATCAAAAATAGCCAAACATGTTCCTTCCTTTCTTGGACTAGCAAACTTCTACTGCCACTTTATTCAAGATTATGTCAAAGTTGCTAGACCATTACACAACCTCACAAAGAAAGACACTCCTTTTGATTGGTCATCATTATGCCAGACAGCTTTCAATACACTCAAATACTCCTTTACCACAGCCCCTATCCTTGTTTATTTAGACAATGATTACAAATACCATTTAGAGTTGCACACATTAGATTATATAGCAGATGCTGTTTTATCTATTAAAAAAGAAGAGAAATGGCATCTAGTCACCTACAATTCCCACAATATGTTGTTAGAAGAATAATACCTGGTTGCTGACAAAGAAATGCTTTCAGTTATTCATTCTCTAGAACTATGGTATCATTACCTAGAAGGCACACAATATGAATTTGAAATATGGAATGATCATCAGAATCTCACTTGGTTCATGACAAGACAAGACTTGAATCATTGCCAAGCTAGATGGGCCCAATACCTTAGCTGATTCCACTTCACATGGCATCACAAACCTAGTGTCACCATGGGAAAAGTGATGCCCTATCTTACAGAGAGAATCACATGGATGGAATTGATGATGACAACAAGGGAATACTCATCATTGACCCTGCTCACATCTGATCCACCTCTATTACCTACAATGGAGATGAATTCTTGACACATGTAAAACACAAGTCAATGAAACTGCCTCCACACTCTATGAAACATCTTTCCAATCTCAGCTATGAAACCAAGGATGCTTTTTTTAGAAAGGAAATAGTGATACTTGTTCCCATAGATTTATGCCTGGAAGCAATTTGATTACATCATGACACCCCTATCACAGGACATCCCAGTGCTGAGAAAACACTAGAATTACTCTCATGGTCATATATCTGGCCACATATGCAAAAAGAAGTGAAAGATGTGTATACTTAAGGGATCCAATCAGAAACCATTAGAATTATTCAGTCCATTGGAAACCCCTAATGTACCATGAAAAAAAGATATCTCAGCTGATTTCATCACAGATCTCCCACCTTCACATGATTATCATTTCATCCTTATACCCTGTCATGAATATCTCATACATAAAACCCTACAAGGAATGCCTAGAAAGCCAGACAATGTACAAACCTGACCCAGTCAAAGTAACTGAGGACTGAGAAAAACTATTTGTCATTGATCATATCATTGATTCCAGATTATGTAGAAAACACTTGGAATATCTAGTCCACTGGGAAGGATATAATGAATCTGAACACACATGGGAACCAGTAAAGAATCATGGGATGCATAGAAGCACTGCAAGACTTCCATGATTCTCACCCTAATGCATTATAGAAATTGAACATGGCTTGTGAAACCTTCTCCTCTCTCTTCACATCATATGAAAACATCATGACCAAGGAGTCACCTACTTTAACACTCAATCATCTTAACTATATCAATGATCTTTTGGAGCCAGGTCAACAGGAGGGAAATAGTGTTATAATTTCAACTTTTACCACTAATCCTCACAGTCACTCCATTCTTTTCCCTTATGTTTCTAAAAATCTTTTTTGATCACATAACCTACACATGTTATGCCTCATGTCAAGGCTATACTCAGAACCTCTTCCAATTGGCTGCCACATTATGCTTCTATCTTTCATTTCTATTATTAAGACTATGCTTATCTATGACTTACTTCAAGTCCTTATTAGTGTTTAAAACTGCTCAAAAATTGCAATCAAACCAAACCAATTAGGACTGGTCCTGAGTGATTCAGCTTTTTTAATTTTACAAATTAAGTGGTTGTAGTCTTTTTAAATTTCCAAAAAATCAAAAGACTGCAAAAAGACTGGTTTCAACCAGTCTTTTGATGCAACTGATGACACCTCTAAAAGCCTTGATTTTGTTCTATTTGGGACAATTTTTCCAGATTTTTAGGAATTTATTTTCAATTTTTACACCATATGATCATTCTATAGATCTTGTTACAATTTCCCTGTCTTCTTGTTCTATGTCACTTCACTTCATCTTGTTCCATAGTATCCCTGTTGGACTCATATCTTAGCTGTCTAAGCCCCATTAAGACCTTTTCATCGATGGCTTACTAATTTCCCATTCCTATCACATCTGCAGTATTTTAGTCACTTACCTTTCATCAGGATCCACTCCCATCATATGCTGGTGACGCATACCCTTCCTTTTTGGTCCTATTGTGTCAGCTCTGCTCTTCGCTCAGACTTCCCCTTGCACTATATAAACCCATGCCTTCCATCATGTAACCCTAGCTTAGATCTACTTGACAATACACTTTGTCTTGTATCCTCTCGAATCTTTGACCACTTGTCCCAAGCTCCAAGCACCCCAAACCCTTCGAACCTTGACTCCCTTCAGACAGACTTGGAGGTCTTTGAACTGCCTTACAACTAGTGGACTTGCAGTGGTTGTTTGAGGTATCACAGCTGCACAGTGACCCTTGTTGTATGAGTCATCACTTGGTCCTACCCAGAACAGGCATAACAGATCTAATCTATAACATATGACCCAGAAATGGCTATATCTTGGTCATTTCTCAGTCGATCGGCTAGATCCAGGTGTCAGCATTTAGCTCTGAGTGTGTACTATATTTGGTCTCACTATGACTAAGCCTGATTCCCACACTAATTGGTCACAAAAAATCAATTCTGATGAGTATATCTCATCTGAGGGGGTATTTGACAATAAAATGACCATAACTTCTTACTGTATGAACCAAATTACATAAAAATTAGAGGGATCTGAAGGTATTAGTCAACCCCTATTTTAGGACTGGTTGCAACCAGTCTGAACCAGTCTTTTTTTGGAGCTAAAATTAAAAAAAAAACGTTTTTAGCAGTCTAGTTGTCTTATTTGAAGCATGGAAAACCAGACTGGACCAGACTTTAAAACACTAGTCCTGATCTGTGATAAATGCCTCATGACCTCCTCATGTCACACAGCTGCTCTTTATCATCCAATCATTAAATTCCCTCTTATTATCATACAATTTCTTTTATGGTATTATGTACAAATACATAGATACAAATACCCATGTAGTATATAAACCCCATGAACCAACCTCTAGAGACTTCAGGATGTAAAGTTCTCTTGGAGTTTTCACCTCTCTTGAGTGACTACAATCTCTCTCTACCTCTACTTTAACAAGCTTGAGTTCAGGCTTGTTTTAGTGGCAGCTACCCTTCATTTGCACCAACTCTCTTCTCATTATCGCTAGATGCCAAATCCCCTAGTATGAAACCCTCTATGTTTTGCTGAGAGGTAATGGAGATTGTAAGTGTGAGGAATTTTGTTAGCCACTGAATAATGGACTGGCAGTGTGTTGCAAATGTATCTATGGTCTCACTGGCAGCAAGCAAGGACCCTCAAAGACCACTACTTTGGCTTCTGTAGTGCCAACATCTATGCAGGAACCTTTGATGCTGCCTCTACTAGATCTCTTTCTTTCTTGGGCTACAATGTACATTCAGAGACACTCAGACCATGGCTCTAAGTGAGAAGCAGTCTAGCATCTAAGACCTCTTTTCCAGTCTCATGGAACCCAGTCACCTGGATTTTCAGTCTATTATATATGAAAACTGACATCTAAAAGTTTGTAGTCTTATCAGACCAGTAGATCTCTTATAATTACATGTATGTATTAAAGTAATAGAAGATTTATAAAAAACATAGAATAGCAAGAGATCTATTGGTCTGATGAGGCTATAAACTTGTAGATAGAATTTTCTATATGGTATACACTTGTCACTACTATTCTATTTTTTTAATAAATTTTCTATTACTTTGACATATATAATTATAAGGGATCTACTAGTCTGATAGGATTACAAACTTTTAGATGTCAGTTTTCATATATAATGGACCTCATAAAAAATTCTAATCTTATCTATACTAGTCAAAATATAGGAGAAATGACAACTAGACTCAAGATATCTATAGAAATTTATATGAGATTGTGATAATATAGAGTAACAGCAAGTAAAACAATATAATTCAAGATCAGACCATGGGAATAGATGGATACCATATAAAAAATGTTATCAACAACTTTATCTTCTTATCTGATCACTAGATCTCTTATAATTATATGTTATTATATAAATCTTCTATTATTACTTTCTTAGTGTTTGATTTATTACTCACAGCTTCAACTATGATCTGATAAGATCAAAAATTGATATATGGATAGATCAATATATCTATAAAAGAATAGAGCAAGTGCCCTGAAAAAATACTCATAAAATAATTTTAGATCTGTCTATCAATACAAAATTGATAATATTGATTTATGATAATTTTAAAACATCTAGAAATATAAATAAGTACTAGATTGGATAAGTATGATTATATTTAAGTGTTCTATCATTTGATAAGTGTCATAGAATAGTAGTTGTTCTATTCTAAAATAAAAGTATATGAAAATATG
>JBBPUM010000292.1:0-20218 GCA_038094695.1 Chiua aff. virens | reverse complement strand
ACATGCCAAGATCTGCGAGAGTCTGACCATACAACTTGGCAACCGACGTCTTCCCCGTCCCTGGTGAACCGAGAAAGACCCTGTTGAGAGAAAATTGTATCGGCTCCTTCTCCGCCAGCTCTCGCTGGTAGTTCGTTTCCAGAAGTGCAAACATGTTCCGAACGGATTCCTTGACGGACTCCAGCCCGATGAGCCCTTGAAGCTTTGCCCAAGGGGCGCTGTTGGGCAAGACTTTGGACGGATCTGGGCCGATGATGTCCTCCTTCGACAGGGAAAAGTCGTCACTTTGTTGTCCCGACCGACGCTCCTTCTCGACACGTTCGGCCTGGCGTTCACATATTTTGGCGAACATGTTCTGCAATGCACGAGCGTTTCCAAAGCCGGGCCTGCCTCTCCCACGACCCAGCCGTCGAACGGCAATACGTGCGTATAGTCCATTGACACCGTCCTCGACCTTCATCTGACCTTTGTAACGTTTCTGGACTAGGTCCTCAAACATCGACTCCAGTTCCTTATCCGTATAGTCCGCAAACGTGAGCTGATGCGGCACTCGACTCGGTAGTCCCGGATTGTGCTCAAAGAATTTCTCCATTTGCTTGCTATAGCCAGCGAGGATGAAGACGAGTGTGCCAACCCGATTTTCCATCTCTGCAAGGAGGAAATCCAGGACTTGCTTGCCGGACTGACCGTGTTCGCTGACGAGTTGATAGGCTTCGTCGATGAAGATGGCACCACCGCCAGCTTTGAGTGCATCGTCAATCATTTTCTGCGCCCCTTGCACGCCTTCGTAGGCGAGCTTTGAGCCTGTCGTCTCCAAGAATGCGTTTCCTGGGAGCGCCTGAATGGATACGAGGAATTGCGCATATAGCCTCGCAACTGTAGTTTTCCCTTGAACACATGGTCAACACACAGATCCTCCACATGCCATGGTAGGTCGTACCTGTTCCCGGGTTTCCGAGCAACACGAGATTGTTTCGCTCCTTGTCGATAGGCACGCCTTGACGGCGCATGGTATCGAGGCTACCTTTGATCCGCAGGACCTGTTCCTTGACGCCTTCGAGCCCAGTCATGTCCATGAGCTTGTCAATGGCATCATTTTGCACGCCATCGACGCGTTTCTGGTTTTCCCACTTGTCTCTCGCAGCGGACGGAAACATGGAACGAGGTGGGGCAGCGCCGTTCGAAGCCGTCGCAGCGTCGTTTGAAGCGTTTTGGGACGCGCTCTGCGCAGCCGCCTTTGCTTGCTCGGCCGCCTGTTTGGCCGCCTTGTCCGCATCGCGAAGCTTCTGCTTCGTATCCTCGATCTCTTTTTCCTTTTTCTTGACTTCGTCTTCACGAGTCTTTTTGGCTTGGGCGTCCTTCAACGCTTCCTGTTGGTATTGTAGTTTCGCCTGGAGTTCGATCATCTTGATATCGTGCTCTTGCTGTGCCCTCTCGCGGTCCTCTTGAGCCTTGATATCCAACATGGCTTGCTTCTCGAGTCGCTTGTTCAGTTTGGTGCAAGCAGAGCAGGTGGCAGGACGGCCCTGGTGGCACTTCCAAGTCATCTTGTGTGCGCCGGCCGGGCATGTATCCTGGAACTGGCGTGTACATAACATGGAAGTATGGATATCGGGCTGGCCAGGACCCGAACGTAGCGGATGGCATTTCTTCTGACATAGATGGGCTTGACAGTTCAGAAGGACGTTACTGATCACTTGGTGAGCGAACAAAATATCGAAGCAGACAAGTCGGTGATACACACCAGGGTTCCGTGCATCCACCATCGGGGGACCGATCGTCGAACTCTCCGGGCTGGATGACAATCGCCGTCTTCGCAGGATGTCGCTCGCACTTGGTCGGGAAGCCCTCGAAGACATGGCTACCCTTGTTCAACAAAGTGAAGAACTTTTCCCAAAGTGCCCCTCCTTTCTTCGACTTGGTGAACGTGTGAGAGTTCCCAATAAGAACCAGACCGTCTCGTGCACGGGAGAGAAGGACGTTGAGACGCTCGGGCGAGCTCATGAAGCCAATACTGTTGTCGGGGTTTGACCGAGTCAGACTTGCGATGACGATCTTGCTCTCTTCTCCTTGGTAGTTATCTGTCGAGACGGTTGGATGAAGCGAATCTTAGTATGTCGTATTTGAATCTTACCGATCGTCGCCAATCGTATACCCTGCTGATCGGCCTTGATAGCAACCGAGCCTGCTTGACCCAGCCCCGCCTTGTTCAAGTCGTTAGCGTCTAGATCGTTCAAAACTGCATCGTCCTTCAGTGCCTGACGGAGCTTGGACAGTTGGCCCAAATACGGGGTAAGGATGACCATATCCTTGTTCTTGTACCCTTGTTGCCTGAAGTAACGCACGATCTTGAGGACCATCTCGGCCTCGTAGGTGTTCTGCTTCGATGACGTTGACCCAGCATCCCTGCGATCGGCGATTCGTGTCTCGTCATCCTCCGGTTGGGAATGGTTGACGAAGATAACGTTGGATTGGACCCCAAGGATATTGGGCCTGTTTCGGGTGCTTGCGTGGTCAATGAGCTCAGGATACGTCAACTCCCGAACAAATGCGGAAATCTCCGGCCTCATGCGGTGTTGGGTCGTCAAGGTTTGATGAGGGAAATTCTTCAGGACGAGGCGCTCGAAGAGAGATCGGTTGAGGTCATACCCCTCCCCTTTCTCGACTGTCAGCTGATAGCTGTTAACCTTGGGACGAAGTTGTCTGGTATAGATATGAGTATTTGTAGTACAGTGTGCCGCAAAACAAGACACACTTGTGGTCCCCAATAAGGATCATCTGATTCGTCTTCTCGCCTAGCGCCGTTAGAGTATGGCTCTCCAGTATTTCACCGGCTTCTTCAACAAGCAGCACGTCTGGACTAACTGAGGCAAGGTCCTCAGCGTACTTGGCAGCTCCAGTCGTTGTGCATCCGATGATCCGTTTTGACTTCAGGAGTGCTATCGTCGAGTCCGCGGACCTTCGAGCTAGCTCATCTTGAGCGTTGTTATAGTCCCTGCCAACGTTGCACATGTCTGTGACGAGACTCTGAATAATCGCCTCTTTCCACTTCGTTAGTAATGCTTGACGAGAAGAAGGATCCATCCCCCAAATTTCTTCCGCGCGACCGGAGTGGGCGACGGGGTGATTCTTGAACAACCCGGCGTCCCAGCCATTCTGCCACTGCCAAATGAGATAATCTTGTTGAATTGGTTTCCCCTTCTTGCCTACAATCTGCGATCCGTCGGGAGCCGATGGAACCTGGAACGCTTCCCAAAAGTCAAAGTCTTCGAACTCAATATAGGTGAGTATGTCATCCAGCGTGATCGCCTTGTCCGCATTCGCAATCGCCTGAAACGAGTTCCCCAAGCGCTCTACCAAGAAGCCGGACCTAGCCTTGGCTTGCTCAATTAGAGTCCATTCTGCTTGAGAGCGCGGGGCTTTGGTACGTGCTTGGGATTGTAACGAGAGGTGTTGTACGCCTGAACTTGCGCGTCCACCGATACGAACAATTGAGTCAGCGGCGATGCCGATCCCAATGAGATCTTCAAGGAATTGATCCAGTGCATGGTTTGTGTAGCACACGACAAGCATCGACTGAGAGGTGTGATCATGGATGGCCTTGGCGAGAAGGGCACCAATGAAAGACTTTCCTGTACCTGGAATCCAACAAACGTAAGGTCACGCATATATCCAACCATCGAAAGTAAATACCTGGGGGGCCCTGAATCAGCGCTACCCGCTGACATAGTCCAGCGAGGAGAGACTTTGCCTGAGATGGATCGAGCTGGATGGATTTAGAGGTAAGGATCGATTGGAGATCCATGGCTGGATTCATCGATAATGGATGGACAACGGCTTCAGCTACCACGGAAGGTGATTGAAGTGGACCCTCGTCCCAGAACAATAGCTCGTCCGACAAAGGAATGAGCTGCATATTCTTTAGCGCCTTGAGAACCGGCTCGAACGCAAACAAAGCCGTGTCGATTTGAAGGAGCCGTACGTTTTTAGCGACGCTCAAGTGAAGAAGGGTCTTGAAGGTGCTGGCTTCGCCATCCAGCTGGAGGACAATCCGAGGCGGTTTCTCTGCAAGTAAATCTTCTACCCGAAGGACAGTCGCGAAAGAAACGATCTTTTCATCGGCGATAAGGCAAGCTAACGATTGATTTCTAAGGATCTTGAACCCAACAGGATCATCCGAGAAGAACTTCTTTCTGTCCTTGACGTCCTTCAATTGCGGGAAATCATGATGACACCGAAGGACGAGCCCCCACCGAGAACCTCTTTCCTGCGTGCCCGTGTACACGTCGACCATGGAGAGTCCATTAATATGGAGACCGCGGTATCGTCCAGGTTTCTTCTTCAGCGCGATCTGGAGTTCTTCACGCATGTCATAGATCATATCTTCTCTGAGCATTCGAAAGGTATTATCCAGATAATCCCGTTCACGACTACTAATCACCTCTGGGTCCTCCAAGACAGAAGCAGGTCTGATGAAAGGCGGTTGAGTACTGAGAATCTCGTCCGCCGTAGGGAGGATAGCAATCTCGCGAAAGTTCAAGAAGTCGTTGTCGTGTCGACCACCGGGGCCAGACGGGTCATTAATGGCACTGCCAGAAGCAAAGGTGGCGAGGACATGCTTGGTGTGGTGAGCAATCTGACGCACTTCAAGGTCCTGGGATTCGAATAACTTTCCGAGAACGTTTGTGGCGAGTTCTCTGTACGGGGATGGGTCTTTATCCTTGAGGACGATTAACCTATCCAAAACCTTGGCGAAGACAAGCTGAGCTTTCTCCGCCAACTCCCCCTTCTCGAACGCCCGTGCAAATGCTGACCAGAAAATGGCAGGGTCTACGATTGCGATTAGAATATGGTCAAGTATTCCACCTCCAAGATCTTTTGCTCGTAACAAGTACTCTAGAGTATCGGTGGCGAGTCCATTGAGGAATGGAAGGGAGAGATCGAAGCGCATGGCGCTCTGGATGGAGGGTAATCCATGGGGGTTCGAGATAAGTTTTTCTGCAGATTTTGCGGGGTCTTCTTGAATACAGAGCGCCTCGAGAAAGAGACGAGAGCTCCGTAGGTCCAACGTAGTTCTACCATGCAGGATATCGTTGAAGCGTTTGTTGAGTTGATTGAGACGAGCTTGATCGCGATTCATGTGTGGGAGAAAGAGCTGAGTGCCGTAGTGGAGCTTCAGGATGGCGACAGTGGGCAAGAAATTGAGCGCGAGGCTCTCGCGAGGATCAACACGGCACTGAATTCGGTAACTCACGAGGCCTTGGAGTCAGCAATGTGGCTGATAAACCTGAGAACTCACGCACACAACGGAACATCAGCTGGGCAGAGGAAGTCGTCTTACGGACCACACGTGACGTACACATTGCAGTCTCCTCCTATCAATCGCCGACGCTTGCTTCTCTAGGTTGCTATAACACCACGCGAGGCGTTCTGGGACCTTAACCTCGAAGACAACATCCAACAAGTATGTGAGATCCGGCGAAACAGCTCGTGGTACCATGACAATGCGCAGTTAGACAGTGCATATTTAAGTCATAGGTCCGGGGCAACACCCTCGCCGTAATGTAGCATCAGTCGATCGACCAAATAAAGTACTAGGTATTTCTGAAGAGGTATGCGTACGTTGGCCCTCCAGTTTTCCAGAAGCAAATATTGCCAGACCTGAGTTGTCAAATCGTTATGAACCGATACCGAGAGCTGTACGGGCGGAATTGCGCGAATCATACATATAATATGATCAATGTCTCAACGATGAGATCCGAGACATTTCGGTGTCATATGATGTTCGAGCGAGTTCGGATTGCAAGACTATAGGTTCCCTCGAGCTCGCTGGTAGAACCATCATGATAGACCAACCGATTCCAGCTTTCGGCAAAGTCCGTTCAATAGTCAGTCAAGCCGGCCAGTACATAGTCATGGTAGTGAATGGTTCATCCACACAATCAAGCGGAATCCAAGAGAACCATTCTCTGGCTTTCCTGCCCTTTGAATTTAATGGGACCTCGATTAACCCACCTCTGTCGCAAGGGACTAGCACTAGCGCCAGTAGGTTAAGGGAGTACTACTAGTAGTGTTTCCATTTTGGTTAACATAGCTGTGGGGACGTTCTCCGGCAATTAGGGTGAGAAAATACTCCAACTCACTACTGCAGAGGTCACCATTATTACCCCCAAACCATGACTCTCGCTTCCGTTAGGAATACAATGGGTACGTGCGAGTCGGAGAAACACCAAGCAACAGCATTCTGACAGTTCAGACACGATCCAGGTACTAAGCCATTCGAAATCGCATATCAGAATATCTCAAGTCTTAGCTTTCACCCAGATGGCGCCTACTTTGTAACTGGCGACTCCTCTGGTTTCCTCCGTCAATGGAGCGCTGTTGATAGAGTACAGGATAGTCTATGGACGATGAAAACGAAAGAGCAGATCAGTGCCGTAGCCGTATCGGCCGATGGTCGATGGATAATCAGCAGCGGAAACCGTGGAACGGGGAGCAAGGTCACCATCTGGAGCACAGTGACCCGAGAACACGTGATCGAAGTCGAAGAAAATACAGGAGCCATTTGCGCACTCGACATATCAAACGACTCTACGCGGTTCGCTGTCGGATCAACAGACAATACCGTCCGGATCTATGACATTGCGTCTGGCAGTAGACTCATTCCTCCTCAGCAGCTGCGGCATTCGGTAGTCGGTGTCAAGTTTTCTCCGGACGCTAGCTTTATCGCTATTACTTCTGTTACCAACAACTGCATCCTATGTTCCTCATATCTGAAGCTCGACAACGCCTCTTCCGGGAATCACTTGTCAGAAATATTAATCCAGGAGACTCGCGAGCAGCAAACAATCACCCCGCCTGCCTGGTCCTTCGACCGCAAGCTGATCTTTGTTGCTTCTCCAGGCAAGATGATGTGCATTAACGCGTCTTCACACACTCCTCGCTGCTCAGAATGGGGTGTTCACCGAGACGGAAACGATAGCCAACAAGTGTGTATCATGACCAGTGGCAGGTTCATCGTTTATTCCACCGGTTCGTCAATCTCGCTTTGGGATTATGCTTCACGCGAACAGATAGGCCAGATCATTGTCCATGCCATGCCCGTTAATTGCATCGCTATCTCTTACGATAGGAGACGTCTTGCATGCGGACATGGTGGGGGAATCACAATGCATAATCTTGAGGGATTTGTCCCTGAAAGCTACCTTCCTGGGATCCTGTCTCTCCCGCTCATGCAAGTCAGCACCACAGTCATCAAATCGTGGGTACAAGGCAATCCAATGGAGACGGAGGCGATACTATCAGATGAGATTGCTCAACGATCGAACCCAACGCATGACTCGCTTGCAATTTGCGCACTCATTCGGGCGCATTTAGGAGAATGGAGAATAGCATTGGAAACCACGGAAAAGGTAACTTTGTACTCCCTGTTACAATGTCTTCGTGTTCACTTATGGCCATGCGAAGTCCCTGCAGATTAAGCCGTCGCCTATTGGCCAGATCGCAAGGTCCATCGCCCTCATTGGTACAGGTGAACAGGAAGTCGCGTTGAATGAACTCGATTTAGTGTTCTGTGGCTGCGATCCGAGTGATATCCAACTTCTCTTGGTCATTAACGTACGTGGACGAGCTGCTCCTTTGAAATTTAACGTGCTAAAGATCCATCCCACACAGTCCATTATTTTGTTTATGTGCAATAGGCGCAAAGAGGCAATCTCACGCCTTCGTCGCTTTATCAGTGGTAGTCATGAAAGAATGAAAGATGTTTACTGTCAGGTGGGTTTTATATGTATATACGAGTCCCATGGACATCCTGAACACTCAGTAGGTTCTCGGGATGATGTACTTGAAGCAAGGGGATTACGGAAATGCTGTACAAACACTGGGTATCGTTAAGAACCCGTTTACTACTGAAGATCATGGGCCCTTGATGACTTTATTTATCGTAAGCCTTTTCTCAGATCGAATGTCCATTGCAATTTGCTTATTTTATCAAGATATTCAACTGGAACTTCGAGAATCTAAAGTCCATTGCGCGGGAACGTGCCTGTGAAAGAATGTACGCGACCGGGTCCGTGAAGGAGGTTGGAGATGCTCTCCTCGAAATGGTTAAACCATTGCCCGAGGACGAAAAGGAACGTACTCACGGCCACATCCTACAAGAGATTGTCACCCGATCCGGTGATGTGACACTGCTTGCCTGGACTGGCAAGTCATCCACGTGTAACAGCTGTCTTCCGAGCTCGCCAGCGGTTTACACTCAAACAACAACAACTCATCCGTCGCTCGCATGTGATCAGGAGGAATTACAAAGGCGGATCGCAGAGCTGTCGACAACTGTTCCGCTCGCGAATGCTCTTATGACCTATACTTCGGTTACTCGCGCGCAACCACCCCGATTCACTCATTTCCGACTCCTTCTCCCATGTGTCATCTTCTCCGTGAGAGCCCTCAGAAAAGAAGAGAATGTCTACTACGCAGAGACGGTTGGGCTCGGGGACATCGAATTCAAGACGGCCGACTTACTTCCGCTCAAGCAGCCACGAAGGTTACTATTAGTGAACCCGTGGATCCATCACCTCCGGGAGTCAAATCCTGGGGTTCCAGACGAAGAAGGGTCGGATTTAGAATTTAACACACGAGCAGAAAGCGACACAGATGCAGGTAGAAACATAGGACTGGCGCAAGAACCCATGATTGAAGAGGTCCCGACCCCGGACCATCCCAGTACGAGCCGTTCCTTGGAGGTGGATGTTCATACACGTGCCCTGGAGCTGGTTGCACGTTTGGGACAACCATTCAGTGCGTTGTTACTACTGAAACAACCAGACGGTGCATACAGACGTGTCGCTGCCGACCATGAAATCGCACTTTGTGGTATCGCGGACGATGCTTTGAGTAACATCCGTGTCGAGATTTTGGAAATAGTATGATGGTATGGTTATCTTTTACTTAGCTTTGTAGCTTTAAATCTCGAATCAGTGCTGATGGCAGCGGAATCCCTGACACTGGCACGTGGATTATAGCTTCAAACATTTTATTAGACTGTCTTTTGCTGGAGTTCGAGAGAGAAATAAACATAGGAGTTATCAAGACCCACAGGGAAAACTGTACTAAAACTTCTATAAAGTCGAATCTGTGTGTTAGGATGATATTTCATTACAGAGGTCACGACTCAATAAGATGAAATCCCCGCTACCGGAAACCACGGATAGTCACACTTCCCCTTCCTTCGTCTACTCTCCCACATACTTGAATACAATCCGTCAGGCCTGAGCTTGAGCCAAATACATTGTATCGATCTTACTCATCTTCAGAGAGATCTACGGCCCTAAACCAAGAACTGTGCCTTTCAATGCGCCCTACGTCAAACACCCATTGGTGGCCCGGGGTCAGCTTACATAAAAAACCTCCATTGGCGTGAGACTCGAGAGTCGGATTCTGTCTATATTACTGGTCTTTCAGCAGACTCTTCAAGTTGTTAGCTCAAAGCTTTTCTGGCTTGCAAAAAGGATGTACAGGCCACGGCGAGCTTGTAGCCCATGCCTCTTAACCGCCGCACCCAGGCACATTAATGGGTATGGTGACCCCACGTAAAATGTACTGCAGTGCCAGGTTGCCCGGCGGCCACCATTAATTTAAGATGGCGCATCAAGAACCTAGAGTGTCTCCATGGTAGTACGATCACCGTGGTTCAAGTTGTACTAGTGGCATTCGTCTGCATCACTCTATACTGTCGCCTCCAGCTACTTCTTGCAGTCACAGATTCACGATGTCCAGAAATAACACTCAACCCTTGTCCCCGCCAATTGAACTCTTAGATCAGTACACAATTGGATTTGAGGCCAATGGATTGGGTTGTATTCTTTGGGGTATGTTGGCTCGCATCGATCCCTTCCAAGTTTCATGCCTTCCTCATGCTTCATTCACAGGAATGTATATTACCATTGCAGGAGTAAATTTGGCCCTCCTTCGTGAAAGGAGATTCAGAATCCTCTTTTTCTTTACCCTCTTCCAGCTGGCGATCAGTACAGTGTATCTGGTTGTGTCGCTGTACAGTGAACCAGCGCAGCTTTTGGCGATATTTGGATTAGTCGATGCCAGCGGGCTTAATCAATTATCAACTTGGGATTCCCTCGTCTCTGACGGTGCATTCCTTGTCAATACCGTGGCCTCTGATGCCTTCCTGGTGCGTGACCTTGTCGACGGTATAGATACGATACTAAATCGAGGATCAGCTCTATCGATGTTATGTCGTCTGCCTGGGAAAGAAAAACATAATCATCCTTCCAGCGTTGATATACCTTGCCACCTGCGGTGCTTCCATTGCCTGGCTCACTGTCAGTTCCACACCAGGTGCTGTCTATAGCGCGCGAGACGTCCAAATTGCCGGCATCGCCGCCTTCTCGTGTTCCGTCGGGATGAATGTCACCGCCTCCATACTTATTTCGGCACGCCTCTTGATGCACCGTCGCGCCATCTCCAGGGCACTCGGAGCTCAGCAGGGTCAATTCTATCTCAGTTATCTGGCTATGACCCTCGAGAGCGCGGCCTTGTATACAGTGTTTGTTATCATCACCTTGGTGACATTCACGATCAATAGCCCACTCCTCGACATCTTTTTCCCTGTGCTGGGGAATATTCAGGTGAGTGTCATCGCCCAGCTCGCGGCTCGTCATGAGGGATGGCTTACTCACGCTATCATGTCTGGTTACCGGCCTTCAGGTCATTGCTCCTTCGCTGATCATTTATCGTATCGCGCGTGGGATCTCGTTCGAGACTGACGGGCATGGGAATGCCACATTGAGCACGCTGGATTTCAAGTCCGGAGAAACACTACGAGTGCAGAGTAATTCACACCGAGAACTCAGTGTCTCCAAGGGTATTTCACTCTCCTTTGGGGACAGCACCAAATCGGACAGAATCGATTCTAACTCCGAGTTAACGCACGAGCCCAGAAAGGAGCAAGCCTAGACTTCATTTCTCTCCATGCAGATTCGAGGCTTTAGCGTTGCATTGACTATGAGAAATAAAAGTAAGAGGCAGGTATCCGTGCATTCTTAAATTGACTGGTAACTGTTCTTGTTTTATTTACGCGTTTATACACTAGTTTGTACAAAAAAGCTGTCCAGTTATGTTTACAAAATGTGGTTACGACGGTATCGATGCTGTAATTATTCTCTTGATCTGGAATTAGTAGTACGGGAATAAACGTGTTGCGTAGTCTTCATCGACGCCTTGAGGAAGGAAAGTGATGATCCAAAGGACCTGCAGACTATCGTTGCCGAGGGCCCTGATAGACGGCGAGCTCAAAGAGAGTCCGATTGTGAACTCAAGATTATCCTTGCCATAACCCGTCTGCAACAATCTACCCTGTTGCATACGCCACTCATCAAGCAGTCTCTTTCTCATCCATTCACTCTCCTCAGCAGTGTAGGCGAGGATATGAATCGACAATGGATGGAAGTCGGCAGCGCCCAAATTCCTCATCGTCAATTTTTCCACTATAAATCCGTCAAAAATATTGCCTTGCCGGGGCTCTCTCCAGTGGTGGAACCTTGAATCAGGTCCTTGCGCGCATTGTTCCTTGTGTGCGATGTTAGGATAACCGTGACGCCCAGAGTAATTGCCATATCGGGGACAAAATCTGAGATCCGCTCTGCCTCACCCTCATTGGCAGCTTCCTCAAACGTCTCCGCATTGTCAAGGACGAGAAGCACAGACGATGACTCCAGGTTGGATCTGACCTGGCACTCGCTCTCCGAGCCGGATCCCTGAAGCCCGAGTGCGCTTGCGATTCGTTGAACGAAAGCGTTGAAAGTCATGAACGCGCAATTAATGCCATCGTACGCGATGAAAAATCTTCTATGGTAACTTTTCTTGATATCTTCGTCATGGATCACAAACCTTGCTGTGGAACTCTTCCCGATCCCACCGGGGCCGATCAGCGCGATGTCTTCATCTCGGAGTAGAGCCGCCTTGACTTGACCCAACGACTCTTCACGACCGAAGAACATGGCCGGAGCTGGTCGGGGAGGGGATAAGAGTATGTAGTACGTGATCAGCGAAAATCATTCAGATAGTTGACCAGTCTCACTTGGGAACATCGGTTTGCTTCAGTAAGTCATAAATGTCTTCCAGGCGAAGAGCAGTGACAATATTCAACTTCAGCTGTTCACAGTATCAGTGACATCGTTCCAGGCAGGCCAGTGGATATGTTCAACATACGCTGAATGACGAGCGGATTCCATCCAGCTCCGCGGACCATCCATTAACCTCTTTTTCGTCAATTTTGGCGCCAATGATACCACGGACTACGCCGAGCTGCACCACCTTGCTGACCCTCGAGTTCAGGTCAGAAACTGAGTTGTTTGGTCAGTGTAAGCCAAGTTTTGGATGGTAATCAAATCTGAGACGTATGACTCGAGTTGGGTCAACGCCATCCCTAGTACTTCATCCATTCGATGTTCAGAAGCACCTTTCGTGGCGAATGCCAAATACGAGCAGATGTCTTCGCAATGTCGCGTGAGGTCTTTCAAATGGTCCTTGTTTTCCATACTTGTCTTTGGTAAGATCGGCCGCCTCATTCCACTGAATTAGAGTAGCATACGACGAAAAACTAAAACAGACCTGTAAGAGCATCAGAATACTCGAAAGCCCTGTAAGAATGTTCTTTGCCGTGCCGATGGGAGTCAAGTTTTTGACGGCATCAATTGTTTGGATTGTGACCTCTAGCGCTTTTGCCATGTTTTCTCGCCGACGACTCGATGCATCCGATTGCTCAGCTATTGCGATTTCAGTCTCTTCGCTGTTCCACCGGCAGGCCTTCTTTGAAGATTGCTGCTACGATGTCGGCGAAGACTCGAAATCTAGTTCACACTGCACCTACTATAAACTTACATTTCTAAGCATTTTGACAAATTTCTTCATGTTTGACCATGCACAGACTCTAGGAAGACGGGTGGAAGGAACAAAATCGACGTAAGAGACTTCTTTGATGCTGTGATCACGGCAGGCTCTGAAGACCTCCCAAATCTGGCGTCGTGTAGATCGGCTTTTCAGCGTGAGACCAACTTCCCGCCTCGAGGCTTGCTGTGGGTCCGAGTTCTCTTCGTTGTGTCTCACCAAACTCACCATGACTCCTGCCCGCACTTCGAGACTGAAGAAACGTTTTCTTGATGTTCTGTCCGGATCTGTTCAACTCGACGCTCGCGGCGCTACTCTTTTCCTTGAAGGACTCTGTGCTCAGGATGATCCAGTGACATGCTTGAATGTAATCACGGAAAGTCCTCGCGGTATGTCCTCAGTTCAGTCTGCAATGGGCTTTGATCTGTCGATCCAATTCATGAATGGGATGGGCTCCACCGTCCTCGAGTATCTCCTCAGAGCTTCCGATGTAGGTGGTGACACACTGGACAATTTGTTATTCCACGTAGTCGAGCCACCGATTTTTTGGAGTGTCTTTGTTCAGTCATTTCAGGCGGGCGCGTTGGATGAGAATGCCCAACTAGTCTTTGCTAGACTCCTCTCTAGGCTTCTTACATTGCAAAGCCAAGATACCACTCCCTATCGGAACATTGCGGCTCAGCCTTCCATTCAAGAGACCCTGGTCACATCTCCCAAGCAGGAAATCAGAGAAACCGGACATCTCATCAAACACATCCTTAACAGTGCAGGTTTGGTGACGGTGTCCGGAGTTCTCGCGGGGCCTGGCGGGCGGCACGACAACGACTTCGTTGACTATCACGAGATTGCTATTCTCCCTACTGCAGACGAGATCCTTTGCAAAAAACCACCTTTCCTCCGTGCGACACTCAATGACGAGCTTGACATATCAGAGACTCCCGTCGAAGACTACCTGGACAATACCTTCCGGATGCTCCGTGAAGATATGCTTTTCGAGATCCGTGAGGGGGTAGAAGTTGCTTTGCAGAGGAAAGGAAAGCGTCGTGGACGTAGTGACGTGTACGACGTCTCTATAGCTGGGATCTATGCGGGTGAAGACAATCGGGTGACTCGTTGGGGTGTCGAGTTGGAATGTAACGCCGACTTCAAGCAGCTCAAGGGCATGAAGGAGGAAGCCACCCGTACCAATTTCCTTACACGAGACCCTCGTGGCTCCAAGATTCTGAAGCATCAGTCGCCAGTTTGCTTTGTCTCTGATGGACATATCATTGGCTTTGGGACAGTGAATCGCGTGGAGGAACTCCTGGCCAGCAATCCTCCAGTGATTGTCGTCCAACTTGATGGCGCCATTAACATAAGGAATACACTCACCTCGCTTTGCACTGGCAAGGACACACAACTCGTCCAGATCGATGCAGCTACGTTTTCCTTTGAGCCAGTGCTCAGTGCGCTAAAAAAGATGTCTTCTGCTCCTTCGCGACTTACCAGTGAAATCATACTCTGGAACCCAGAGCGACCCATCGGAACCCCACAGATCGCAGCGGACCTCTCGCGCATTGCCAAGGTGGTTACCTCAAACCTGTCTGTTGATCTGAAAGGCTTGTTGGACCTCCCAACATCCATCCGTCTGGACCAGTCTCAAGCGAGGTCCCTGATCGCAGGTCTGACGAAACGTGTGTCGCTGATCCAAGGCCCCCCAGGTGTGCGCCATAGTTTTAATTTCCGAAAGTGTTTCTCATTGTTTCCGTAGGAACCGGGAAATCTTTCATAGGGACCATACTTGCGAAGGCAATACATGACAGCACTTCCGAAACTATCCTTGTTGTTTGCTACACAAACCACGCCCTCGATCAATTCCTCGAAGATCTCCTCAACTTTGATATTCCTGATGATTCCATCGTTCGCCTCGGTGGTCGTTCAAATCAATCAACCGAGCACCTCACCCTGCGCAAGCAAACGCGCCCACGAGTTCACTATGACTGGGGTACAATCAACGGGTTCAAGGCGGACGCTTCGAAACATGAAAAGAAGCTTAGAGCCCGTCTCGGCGAACTCTTGAACGCCAATGACACAATGTTGATGAACTACCTCAAGCGAGAATATGATGACATTTTCCAAGCATTCTACGTTCCACCTACGACTGAAGATGGAATGACGCTCGTCGTGGAGGGAGGGCATGCTATCAGCGAGGACTATCTGTTTTCCCGGTGGACCCGAGGTTTAGACGCCGGTGTGCTGAGGGATGAGCCTCATGTTCAAACGAGCGGGTCTTGGATTTGGAGTATGGATCGTTCCACACGCCAAGAGTCGCTGGCGAGGTGGCGTCAAGAAGTCACTACCAAGGCCGTGGAGTCGATATGCCAGGCTGGCCTGGCATTTAATGAAGCACAAGATGCTGTCAAGGAGGGACTTGGAAAGTCGACCATCGAGCTTTTGCGACAGAAGAGGGTCATCGCATGCACGACCACAGGGGCTGCTATCTACTTCGAAGCGATCAAGGAAGTTGGTCCCAACTTCTTGCTGGTGGAAGAAGCGGGTGAAATTCTGGAAGCGCACGTCTTGACCTCGTTGTCGCAGCAGGTGGATCAGATGATACTTATTGGGGACCACAAGTACGTCTCTACTGTTTGTTTGGCGATTTGGCCTCACTCAGCACCGTCTCATAGGCAGCTCCGCCCCAAAGTTAACAATTATCAACTTACTGTTGAGAAAGGCGATGGGTTTGAGCTGAACCGTTCGCTTTTCGAACGTCTCGTTCTGAAAGGCTACCCCCACGAAACACTTTCAACGCAACATCGAATGCGTCCCGAGATCTCCTCGTTTGTTCGCGAGCTCACTTATCCTGAGCTAATAGACGCTCCTTCGACCCATCAAAGAGCCGACATTCGTGGGATACAATCGAATATAATCTTTGTAGATCACACACATCCTGAAGATGACGACTCACTCATTCGTGACCGTGGAGACGGAGGCCCGACAACATCGAAACAAAACACATACGAGGTGAAAATGGTGCTCAAGATAGTACGCTACCTTGCCCAACAAGGTTACAAAAGCGAGAACATTGTCGTGCTGACCCCGTACCTTGGTCAACTTCACCACCTCCGCGACGCTATGAAGCACGACAATGATCCAATCCTGAACGACCTGGATTCTTTGGAGCTCGCGCATGCAGGCTTGGCCCCTTCTGCTCCGCCGAATCCGAAAGCCAAGAAGAATCGAATACATTTAGCGACAATAGGTATGTGACCCAGTTCTCGGTCGGGCCGTCGGTCACCAACCTTCTATAGATAATTATCAAGGCGAAGAGTGTGATATCGTGGTCGCGAGCCTCACCAGATCTAACAAGACCAATACGATCGGCTTCATGGACTCTCCTGAACGTCTCAATGTCCTCCTCTCACGTGCTCGAGACTGCCTCATACTAATCGGCAATTCCCGTACTTTCTTACATTCCAAGAAAGGAGGCGCGCTCTGGAGACGGTTCCTCACACTCGTCGAAAAGGGCCAATACCTTTTCCAAGGGTTCCCAGTCAAGTGCGAGAAGCACCCCAAACGTGCCCTTGTTCTCAAGACCGCGAGCGACTTCGACAATCACTGTCCGGACGGCGGGTGTACAGAGCCATGGTGAGTGACATGCGATTGTTTCCAAGCCCATAGCACTGAAGGCGTTTTCTCTTGATCAGCGGGGTCGCGCTGTCTTGTGGCCACGTTTGCCCGATGAACTGCCACCCGCTGTCTGCTCTGCATGACCCGTCACGTTGTACGCACGAAATGCGTGCTAGATGCCAAGCGGATCGGCATACGATCACTTGGGAGTGTCGAGCTGACCGCCCTTCCACATGTTCGGCGTGTATCAAGGAGGCAGAGCGTCTTAAGAAGATTGCCGAGGAGAAACGCAAGGCAGAGAAGGAGCGCAAGGAAGCCGAGGCGGAGCATCATCGTCAGATGGCAGAGTTAGAAGCTAAGCTGGAAGCAGAGAAAGCAGCCGAACGGCGCCGGATTGAGAAAGAACAGGAGGCACGTCGCGTGCAGGAGGAACTGAGGAAGTGCGAAGAAGCTGAGGCCGAGCATCGTCGTCAAATCGCCGAACTGCGAGCCAGGTTGGAAGCAGAGAAAGCGGCTGAGTGTCGCCGGATTGAGGAAGAACGTGAAGCACGTGCACAGGAGGAATGGAGGAGACAGGAAGCATGCCAGAGACTTGAGGAAGCACGCAAGAGGCGGGAAGAACTCGAGAGGCAAGAAGAGAACATGAAGAAAGAGGAAGAAGGAAAGCGGCTCCGTGAGGAAGCTTTACGACGGTTGGAACAGCTCCGGCTGGACCAGGACTCAGCAGAATCCTCGAGACAAGCCCAGGAACTTTCTGCCACAAAGAAACGGGAGAAACTCATTGCAGAAAGACTGCGAGAGGAGGCTCGCGCTGCAGCAGTTGCACGTGCTGTGGAGTACGAAGCCGAAAGAACGAGAATAGCCGAGAAATCCGGGGCAGAGGACGAGAAGAAACGAATCCGCGAAGACGCGCTCAGGAGGCTAGGGATAGAACAACGGATTGAAGGAAGTGGAGCAGAAACCAAACAAAAGGAGGAACTCACTGCTATGAAGAGAAGAGAGAAGCTGTTCGCAGAGAGACAGCAAGAAGATGCTCGTGCTGCAGCGGTTGCGCGTGTCAGGGAATATGAAGAAGAAAGAGTAAGGATGGCTGAAGAATCTACAAGAGAGAAGGAAAAGCAGCGGATGAAACAAGAGGTTGCTAGGGGGCTAGCGCAACGAGCCAGGGAGCGTGAGGCAGAAATTAGGCGTCAGGAGGAGATGGCTGCAGAAAGACGACGGGAAATTGTTCGTGCTGAAGCAGCTGCACGCGCTAAAGCATACGCCACGGCAAGGACAGAGTCGACCAAAGGCTCCGAATCTTCTTCCTGGAACTGTGCTATTCAGTAACTGCACATTCAGTTTACGCAGTGTCGAGCCGGCTAAGGACCGTCCCCAAGTCGAGTTCCCGCACCGTTAAACGCTACGTGACACGTGCATCAATAGGCTCCCAACTGCTGGATAGTGATAAGCGTCGTGGATACAATGTCGAGTGACTCATGAATCACGATGCTATCTTTCGTTGTCTGACGTGCCAGTGGTTGACCGAAGCAAATTATAAGCAACTTGAGCTTGAACATTTGGATTCCAAAGAAGGGAGTCACGGGAACATCCGGCACTCATTCATTTCCATGTCGCGGGAGGTTCTATCGAGCATGTTGCGATTGCCTTCTTACATTCTATTCAAGTTCTACTGATTGTCGTTAATCCGTGTCCAGGCTGCCGTCTAGTTGTCAATGGGTGTGTGATGCCCTATGGTTAGCTGCAAGACAGGTCATTGCGTCTGTTGTGGGCGGAACAGAAACCAACATTAACCTCGTTGAGACTGCCTGGGCCTGGGCAGTCTTAGGAAGCTATTGTTCAAGCTGGTTGACTTTGTGGAATTGCCTATACTGACTGTTGTTTAGAGTTGTTAATTCTTGTTCGTCCTTCCACCTCATTGTCGACAATTGATTGATGTCCATGAACGGCTAGCTACGGGAAAGGTTATCACCTCAGTTGCAGGTAGCACAAGAGCCGACATCAATGTCGCTGTCCATGCTGCCCAGATGGCCTACAAGATCTCCTGGGGACTTAAGGTCTCAGGGAGAGAAAGGGGAGAGATCTTGTTTAAGCTGGCTGGTCTAATGGAGCAACGTATGGACCAATTTGCTGCTCTGGACGCCCTCTGCAATGATACGTTTCCGGGTCTCGCGTAACGGAATACAATGCGGATGATACCCGGCTTTTGATAGGCAAGTCCTATAAAACTGCCTACAGCGCAGAAATTGGGGGTGGCATTGCTGTCATTAGGTACTATGCCGGTTGGGCGGACAAGATCAGCGGAAAGGTCATTGAGGTTTGTCCAGTCGTCACTTATCGGTCTTTGGACTCGGTCTAATTACTTATCTATAGACGCGCGACAATAAGCTTTCGTACACTCGTCGTGAACCCATCGGTGTCGTGGTTCGTTTCCTATTGACCCCTTCTGGATATTCTTTTACTCATGGCCTGCTCTTTGGCAGGGCCAAATTATTCCATGGAACGTGCCAAGTGAGATTTAGCTTCACCTGATTTCTATCCCCTTTAATGCGCTTAATAGCAATCATCCTTTCCGCTCTTCTCTTTACTACCCTTGTCGAAGAAGCTAGATTCCCTCCAGGTGTCATCAGTGGCGTGAATGGATACGGTGCCACGGCCGGTCAAGCTATTTCCGAACACCCCGACATTGGTAAAATTTCCTTCACAGGGAGTACGCTCACTGGCCGTAAGATGTGGAAGCGGCAGCAAAAAGCAACCTCAAACCCGTCACGCTAATGCTCGGAGGGAAGAGTCCCAACATCATTTTTGATGACGCAGACCCAGAGCAAGCCGTCAAGTGGGCGATTCACGGAATCTAGTATGTTCTCCCTCTAAGCTATCGTTCTCAATTAACCGGGTCATCGTTTTGCAGCCTTAATCAGGGGCAGAATTGTTCCGCTGGTTCAAGGATATTTGTTCAGGAGGGAATCTATGACGAGTTCCTCAAACAGTTCACCGCACAGGCGCAAGCGCTCAAGGTTGGCGACCCATTCGAGGACACCTACCAAGGACCTCAAGTATCCGAGACACAGTTCAACGTGCGTTTCGCTCTTCTCCATGCTCTTCGGAATCGCATTTCTGTCATTAACCACTCCAAAATCCAGCGAATCATCAGCTATATCGAATCCGGAAAAGCCGACGGCGCCAATCTCCACATCGGTGGGAATCGTATTGGGAACAAAGGATATTATATCCAACCAACTATCTTTACGGAGTGTACACCTGACATGAAGATCGCTCGGGAGGAAATTTTTGGCCCCGTCGCATGTGTCCTCAAGTTTAAGACCGAAGAAGGTGCGCCTATGCTTGTTTTTCGTTTTGTGTTGCCCAACGATTGACCAGTGACGACTACATTTTCGTTCGGCACATTACTACAGAGGTGATCGAGCAAGCCAACAACACGACGTACGGTCTCGCTGCTTCGGTATTCACGAAAGACGTTGACAGAGGGTTTCGCGTCGCACACGCCCTGGAGGTGGGCAACATGTCGGTACGTGCCCAGCCCATTTCCTTCCTACTCCATCTCGTTCAAATGCTCGTCACCGTTTTCGTTTCATCCTGTTTTCAAAATGCTATTGCTTGCATTGATCACACGGGAAACAGATCAACTGCTGCAATCAGGGCGAGATCCAGATTCCATTCTTCGGCTACAAGCAGTCGGGTA
>JBBPUM010000291.1:0-20223 GCA_038094695.1 Chiua aff. virens | reverse complement strand
TTAGGGATACGAATATCGGCAGTTGATGCCGAGTGAGGTCCTCATTCATGAGCATGCTCCTTAAGATATGTCTCTAGCGTAAGGAGTTCGTGCATCTTCACGGGTACGAAGTGTCAGCAGCAAGATGACGCCAAATCAGTCGGAGCCATACCTCCTTCGGTTCAGATAGTTTAATTTTGCAGAGCCAACCTAAATCCGTAGTTAGCGAGAACGCCATCGTCAACCTAGATAGCTCACCTTTATCTTCTGGAGAGCGGTTGATAAGACCAGGTTCACCATTAAGGCTTTCGTTTATCTCCACAATTTCACCCGAAACGGGAGCATACTATATGCACGGCTCTCAGTACAGTCACTCAAACGGAAAAAACGCACTCAAACGATGTCCGAAGCGGCCTTGACACTCTCGACAGCACCAATCGCCTCTGTGGTCGTTTCAGCCGTCTTCATCCCATAAACCCTGACGTGTATTTGCACAAGGCTCACCTCCTTTGGCGAATTTTGACCCTACTTCGGGGAGCTCGACGAAAACGACGTCTCCGAGACTCTCTTGTGCATGGCTTGTGATGCCGATGACCCCTACGCCTGTAGCATCATCAAAGTGGACAGACTCGTGCTCTTTAGTGTATTTTTTTGCTGGTCGGTAGAAACGATGTGTCACCAGACGACCAAGGGCATGTGTCTAGATGGCACGCACTGACAAGAGTCCGAAAGACGGGGAGACGGGAGGATGAGGGTGCAGCATGTCTTGCAGCTCGCAGGGGAAGCGAAGCACGGGCAAGAGAGACTTGGCGAGCGACGGAGAACATGATAAATTTTAAAGAGAGTCAAATGGCACGCGACGGTGGGATTCACCGTTAGACGTATTTGTTAATCGCATAGCGCTCAGCCGAGTCCGACCGGCGCGGACACTCGCTACACCATCGGCTCTACACACAATCCTAGAAATTGTTCGACCGGGTGCTCGAATTTGTGCAATTTTTTTCTTTCGACTTACCAGCGGTGAAATCGAGCATTGCGAGCATCCTTATGCTAAAGCTCAGAGCAAAGTTGCACAACTTGGACTGTGATTGGCTGAACAATGTGAATGTTTGTCCATGTTTGTCGCCTTCCAAAGGAGGGATTGCCTGGCTTGACCAGCTACGGCGTGACGCATCTCCGACTACCACAACCATGGCCGAGAAGACGAACCCGAACATGCTTTTCGCAAATTTTAACCAGGATTACTCGTACGTTTCCACTCTCGTGCGCAGGACACACTTGCCCACTCGTCCTCGTAGATGTATATCAGTTGGAACTCGCAAAGGTTATAGCATTACCAACTGTGATCCTTTCGGAAGAGTCTATACCATGAGTGCGTCCGCAGCACCCTGACACATGACGCCCGTTCACGGAGATGGATTGCGTACAGACGATGGTGCACGTGGGATCGTTGAAATGCTCTTTTGCACGTCACTCATCGCTCTCGTCGGCGCTGCAGATCAGCCTCAATCCAGTCCACGGAAACTCCAGATCGTCAACACCAAGGTTTGCTCATATCATTACCCCGACTTCCTCTCACTCACCTTCGTGTTGCAGCGTCAGTCAATGATTTGCGAACTTCTCTTTCCTTCCTCCATTCTTGCCGTCAAACTGAATCGCAAAACCCTTGTCATCGTTCTCGAGGCCGAAATATACATTTACGATATATCCAATATGCGGCTTTTACATGTCATTGAAACGGCGCCAAACCCAGACGGTAATTACGCATCATATAGTTGCATGTTGGTTGCCTTACTGTGTTGGACAGCAATATGCGCCCTCTCCCCCAACGCCGAGAATTCGTACCTAGCATACCCTTCGCCCATTCCGTCACCCTCAACCTCAGCGCCCGTGGCCACTTCTCAGCCTAGTGCACCCCAGCAACCAGCTGCGGGTGATGTCCTCCTGTTCTCAACGACAACTCTGACGCTCACTAATATTATCCGCGCCCACAAATCACCACTCTCTGCTCTGGCAATTTCTCCATCTGGCACTCTATTGGCGACCGCATCCGATAAGGGTACCGTCATCCGTGTATGGAGTATCCCCGGTGCAGAACGGCTGTGGCAGTTCCGAAGAGGTACACGAGAGACTAGGATTTACAGCATGTCGTTCAATGCTGTGGGGAGTTTACTCGCCGTGAGCTCCGCCCATGATACTGTCCACATATTCAAGCTCGGCCCTCGGCAAGTATCAGGGAGCAATAAAAAAGACCGTCCCTCGAGTCCGATGGAGTCCGTGGATAGTAGAGATCCCGAGGATGGACGGACAGGCGACTATGATTCATTCGTGGACGAACGAAAGAAGAGCAGTAGCGTGTCTTCAGTGATTCGCAGGCGGTCAATGCATCTAACAAAATCGATCTCGTCTTCTGTTGGAGGATATCTTCCGAACACGCTGACGGAACTTTGGGAACCGGCACGTGATTTTGCATTTTTAAGGTTGCCGACAAGTGGAGCACGATGTGTGGTTGGCTTGAGCGGGTAAGTGTTCTCGCCCGAGTCTGGATCGTTGGTGTCTTCCGGTTACTCATGAGTTAAATTGTGGTTGTATGTTTGGGTTCCTTTTGTCCACACTCAGTACGCTCCCACAAGTCATGGTGATATCATCCGAGGGCTATTTCTACGCATACAATATCGATCTGGAGAACGGCGGGGAGTGCACTTTGATGAGGCAATACAGCCTCGTTGACTCCGAATCCAATGGAACAGAGTGAGATCGGCAGGGTTTAGAGTTCTTTTGCATGTTCTGGAGCTGTTGTAATCGGCATGGGTGTTCTTAGTCACGGTATCTTTCTTTTGTTTTTTCTGATTGTCCTCTCTTCGATTTTGTTCTTACGCATACACGTTACTAGTAACTGGCATACGGAAACGAATCAATTATCAATGTAGTGCAAGCGACGCCGACTTGCTTTCACGCTTATATCTGTTTATTTCTGAGCCGTTGCAAGCCTTCAGAGGATTATCTGGATCTTCCCTTACTATCATTTTACCATCCTGGCCAAACAACTCGTGATCAACAGAGGCCTAGCCCCCCTATGTACTAATTTTACTTTCAGAACTTACGACGCAATGCTGCCGATCTGGGTTAATTGCGCGGATAAGATTGGAATTGGCAGGGTTCTCCGTTACTCGTGACATCAAGATGTACGTACGTACGAACGTTTCCGCTTACCTTTTGGGACCGGAAATAATTAGCCAAGCTCACACCATGTATGTTCAAATAGGCGTCAAAAACCAAGGTCATCGATACCACGTGCAGTGTCAGCTGATCCCTGAGGTGACAGTTATGAAACGATGTGAACTGTTATCAATATTGATTCAATTGCGGAATCACGGCCTCCGACTCATTTGTGACATGGACCACACTCATTACGCTCATCGTCAGCCTACTGACGTACTGGAAGTATTTGAATTGAGTGCAGTTTCTACGAAGCTGACACACCAGTGTTCTCCGCTCAGATATTTATATTATAAGTCCACCGAGAGCCTTGCGTTGGTCGATTCTACTTTGATCTCTCTGATAGGATGCTCAGCCTATTCCAAGCTTTCCGATCCTCTTCCGATGTCCCTCCGAGTCCCATCACCCCGAGTAGCACCGACGAGATTTCACCATCGTCCACTCCCACCACAGAGGAAGAAGAGTTTCCCGAGGGGGGTTCAGCAGCATGGTGTGCCGTGATTGCAGGGTAAGTTCGCCGCTCACCGGCCAGTGAATTGAACTACGGAATGACTCGCCTTACAGTTTTCTTGTCCAATTTTGTGGTTTTGGGTGCGCGCTGTCCGATCGTCCGGAGTGATTATCTCATACTTCGTATAGGTACTTGGATTCTTTTGGCGTGTATCAAGGTGACTTTTCCTTCCGACGATGGGACCGATCTTGATGAACGGTTTGATCAGCTTTCTATACTCAGCAGTATCTTGAGAATGAGAGCTCATCGGCCGTCTCGTGCGGTATTCAGCTTGCTTACCTCGCGCACTTCTGACTGTTAATGCTTCCAGATGGATCGGGAGCTTGGGCATATGCATAGCCAACCTTATTGGTCCCATGTGTGGCCAATTGTTCGACAGGGGGTATTGGTGAGGCGGTATACATTTGGTTGGACACGAGATGCTTATGAATAGCGACAGCTGCTACCTATTTGTTGGCGGTGCGGTGATACAAGCTCTGTCCGTGTTTATGTTATCCTTGGTTCAACCAGGACAGTACTATCAGGTCTGACTCCTGCGAGAAAGTGACTTTACCACATGGACTGAGACGCTTCTTAGATCTTCCTCGCTCAAGGCCTTATGCCAGGCATCGGACTGGGGCTTGTGAATGTCTCCAGCTTTGCAATCCTCTCCCACTATTTCAAGCGCAGAAGAACGGCCATGATGGCTATCGTGGTCTCTGGCGTCCCCTTCGGTGGTGTTGTGAATACCATCATGCTAAACAACCTTTTAAACGGTCCCCTCGGGTTCCGCACGGCGGTACGCATCAGTGCTGCATTTCTTACCGTGTTGTTGTTCCTTTCATGTCTTCTGGCGCGCCCTCGTTATCGTGTCGTGCGTCGCGAAATAATCCAAATTAGTTTCTGGAAGGCGGCGAAAAAATGCTTCGTGGAAGTACCTTCGTTGTTGACGATAATTGGGTATGTTTTTATGACCATTCTTTCCTGAGGTAGTACTGACAGATCCGTCTGTAGGTTTACCCTCTTTCAGCTGTCCTACCTGTACCCCCTCTTTTATTTACAGCTGGATTCTCTCAAACATGGGCTTAGTGCCACTTTTTCGTTCTATTCTGTACGTCGACAAGATCTGGTGTGCAAGAGCTACTGAACGAATCAGGGGTTCATAGCTAGTTATTTTCTATATCGGGAGCTTCATCGGACGGTGTTTGACTGGACTCATGCTCCGATTCATTGGCGTAGTGGAGCTGACCATCCTCAGCACCGTCGCATCTGCCATACTAACCATCAGCATAATCTGGCTCAAAACTGTCACGAGCGTGGTTGTCCTCGGGTTGTTATTCGGTCTCTTCTCCGGGATCAGTAAGCGTCCATTTTTGCGTATCACGACCATCAGGTGATCATGTCCTACCCTAGATATCGCACTCATGGCGCCCATGATAGTGTTGACGTCCGACCCGGCTGAGCTTGGGTTCGTTCACAAGTCATGTTGTATATTGAATTCATAGACACCGTTTGTTTCTGATTGACAGGGCGAGGATGGGGGTCGGCTTAGCAGTCACAAGTGTGTCCCATCCGTCTTTTCCACTCTTCTAATCCGATACTAACATTGATGCGCGCCGCGCGTCGCGTCTCGAAGGTATCGGTGGCGTGGTGGGTGAGCACTTGATCCGCTCAAGATAAAGAGTCGGGCTGGCTTCAACTTGGATTCACAGGTCCCCCGATTGGTGGCGCCTTATTGACAGGTCGTTATATCTGGTGGATACCGGCTGTGTTTTTTGGGGTATGTCTCGTTTCTCAGGCTGCTCGGTGATCGTTGGTTGACCTTTTTTTGTTTTGATAGGCCGTCGCGTTTGCGTCCAGCGCCTCGTTCGTTGGTGTCCGTTTCGCATTGCGCCGTTCAGCTTCGAAACGGGAAAATCATGGTAGCGAACCTGTAGTGCTTGTGGATGAGGAGGAAAAGAAGATCGGTGCATAGATCATGAAGGGTGATTCGGCAAATTAGAGCTCTTGAAATAGTTGCAAGTAGCTTGCTTCCAGCATGCTGAGTGCGACTGAGCCCGGAAGATGGGCAGGAGGAGACTCGTCGAGTGGTGTCAGTGATATCTTCGAATGGCTTTGTGGCTGTGCTGGGTGTCAAAGTTTGGAGGAACTTGAAGTTTTTCTTCTAATTACACTAACTGCCGCGGCTCGAGTGGTGATGGTCTTGGTTAAGGATTCCACTAGGCTAGAGATATGTGCACGTGTCCCACTCGAGCAACTTGCTTGTGGTAAATGCTCCGTTACGCAGTTTTCGGACTGGGTGGTTGAACGAACTAAGGCTAGTCAAGCTTGACGGCGCGACATTGCAGTCTCTCTCCCTCATCATGCTATCCATAATCCAACCAGGACAATACTATCAGGTCCGATTCCACCAAGCGAAAAACGCGGTTTTCGCTTGGAACTGAAACCTTTAGTACGCCCTCCTTGCTCAGGGGCTGATGTATCATGATATTCCTAGCTATGCGATCATCCTCCATCATTTCAAGCGCCACAGCACAGTTACGATGGCCACCGCTGCACCTAGAGAATCGCTGGGTGGTATTGTGGATACTATCTTGCTGAACAACCTTTTGAACGGCCCCCTCGGCGAGGTCCCGTACGAGCGTGCGTATCAGTCCTGCACTTCTTACTGCATTTCTGTTCCTGTCATGCATGCTGGCACGTCCTCGGCATAGCGCTATGAACTACAAGACAACGGAAATCAGCTTTTGGAAGGTGGCGAAAAAATGTTTTAGAGGTACCATCATTATTGACGATACTGGGTATAGCCATTTCGGCTGTCATTTCTCCAGATGGCCGGCTCCGACGCACTGACTCTGAGATCATAGGTTTACTGTCTTTATTACCCCTTCTTTTATTTTCAGCTGGATTTCCTTCAACATGGGGAATCAATACTTACTACGGCGTTTTTCCTACTCAACGCCACCTTTTCATTCTACCTTGATCCTTACTCATGCACGAAAGACGCTGAATGAACCTGGGATCGCTTAGATTATCATCATCAATGCCAGAGGTCTTGTTGACCGATTCTTGACTGGTCCCATGCTCCAATTTATTGGAATAGGACTGGTTATTCTCATCATTGGCATTTGTGCCGTACTTGGATTGTTGTATGATCTGTTTTTGCTCATAGATATTGCACTCATGCCATCTATGTTAGGGTTGACATCCGATCCTGCTGAGCTTGGGTTCGTTCGTATATCCCTCGCCTTCTGACACATCAAGATATCTCTCTGATTCTATCTAGCAGGGCAGGAATGGGGGTCAATTTTGCGACAGGTGTGTTGCGCTTGTTTCCTCTTCCTTGGAAGGTCCGTCCAATCGGATACTGACACCTGTCTACCCCCCAGGCATCGGGTGAGTTTTCGGAATCAAGGCTTTGTTCACATCATGATCTCACTTGAATGACCATGTGGACCGTTTCCAGATTTGTGGTACATTGCTGACGGGCCATTACGTCTGATGGGCACCAGCTGTCTTTTGTGGAGTGCGTTTTCTTTCCCGAGGTACTTACTCGACAATCTCTGTTGACCTCGTCATTGTGATAGGCGATCGCAAGTTGGCCGCTAGTGCTTCGTTTGTTTGCGTGCGCTTTTTGTTGTGCCCTTCAGCTTCAATGAGGGAGGGGCATGGTAGTGAACTGTATCAGACCTGCTTGACGATGAGGAAAAACATGCGGTGTGGCGAGCGGACTCGGAGCAAGTATGTGCATTAGGGACTCGCCGTGGTCTCATCACAATTTGGGGCTTTGGGCTGCGAGTACACTGGGGCGGTTCCAACTAGCAGACTTCAATATAGAGCCTTCTGAGCCAGATGGGCAGGATATTTGCAATGCTTGCTGGTGTGTGCCGGGTATCATATGGAGCATCTGAGTCCAAGTTGAAGAACTTTGTCACATGCCGTACTTAGATTTGCTTGTCCAGAGCTTGAATGAACTTGGTTTTGTCGTCAGTACATTACTCTCTTTCGAATCATCACTTTTTTTGCATTGGTTCAAGGTTGGGTTAACAGATCACTGAAAAGAGTGAAAGCAACGTTGGTTCTAGATCTAGTAGTTTTGCGGCCCCGTGGTCCGGGATCAATATTCAAACTCAGCTGACAAGTCGAACCCGAAAGTAATTTTGCTCAAGGCTTCTTACTACATACCCAGGGGTGCCCCTGCAGAAGCTTACTTATTTAATTTGTAGCGACTGAGGAATTCATCCCAAGAATTCAATGTTACCGCTACTCGTGACCTCGAGACGTACGTACAAACATTTGCCTGCCCCCAGGGACTGGGAAAATGTTTCAAAATGGGGCTGATCAATTGCTTGAGCACACCCATGTATGTTCAAATGGCCCTGATGAACTTGCGTCAAGGTCACCGATAACAGAATCGGGTCTCAGCTTCACCTAGGAAATGAGGGGGCCACCAGACGGGTCACCAGCGATATGAACTGTCTTCGATCCAATTGGAATCACGGCCCCCGGCTCGTTTGCAACTCGGATTACTCTATATGCCCCTCGTCAGCCTACTGACGTGCTGGAAATTCCCAATTTAACCCGACCAGCTAACGCTCAGACATTTATAGTGGAGGGCAGTCTCGTTCGTCTATCTCTTCGTTTGAGCTCTGATAAGATGTTCAACCTGTTCCAAGTTTCTCGATCTTCCAATGTTCCTGGGGATCCGAGTGATATCGACAAGACTTCATCACCTACTCGTATTCAAGCCGAAGAAGATTTTTCCGAGGGAGGAGCAGCGGCGTGGTGTACCGCGATTTCAGGGTAAGGTTGCTTCTCACTGGTGCTCACAATAAGCCACCCAATGATTTACTTCATAGATTCCTCGTCCAGTTCTGTGGCTATGGGTACGTATAGTCCAATGGGACGAAGGTATTCAGGTTCTCCGTTCATTTCTTTTGCGCAGATACCTGTACGCCTTCGGGGTGTATCAAGGTAGGGATTTACCTTTGGACGATGTCGTCCGTCCTAAATGGATCATCGATCAATGTTTCGATTAGCTTTGTACGCTCAACAATACCTCGAAAATGAGAGCTCGTCAGCCGTCTCGTGCGACATTCAACTTGGTGCTGCTGCTCGTTTCTGACCACTAAATTCAGATGGATCGGAAGTTTGGGTACGTTCATCATCACGGGGATGGGCCCCATATGTGGCCTATCATTCGACAAGGGATATTTGTGAGGCGCCATACATTTGTTTGGGCACTAAAATACTCATGGACGACCGACAGCTACCACGTGTTTATTGGGGGTACGGTGTTACAGTCTCTCTCCCTCTTTATGCTATCCCTAGTTCAACCGGGACAGTACTATCAGGTCAGATACCTGCGAGCAGAAAAGACTCTTCCTCGTGAAACTGAAACGCTTGGCAGGTCTTCCTTGCTCAAGGTCTCATGTTTGGAATCGGCCAAGGACTGATGTATGTTCCCAGTCTTGCGATCCTCTCCCATCATTTCAGGCGTCGGAAGATGGAAATGATGGCTGTCGTTGCCTCAGGCACACCGCTTGGTGGCATCGTACATACTATCATGCTGAATAACCTGCTGAATGGGCCCCTCGGGTTTCGCACGGGTGTGCGCATCAGCGCTACATTTCTCACTGTATTGTCATTCCTATCGTGCATCCTAGCACGTCCTCGGTATAATGCCATGCGTCACGAGGTGACGGAAGTGAGCCTTTGGAAGGCGACGAAAAAGTGTTTCACGGAGGTACCATCATTGTTGACGATACTCGGGTAAGGCTATTTTGACCACCAATTTTTCGAGTCGATGCTAACACGCCTATTCTGAGGTTTACCCTCTTTGAGATCTCACTCTTTTATCCCTCCTTTTATTTCCAAGTAGATTCCCTTCAACATGGCCTTAGCACCACCTTTTCGTTCTACTCCGTGAGCTGACATCCGCTCTTGTCCAAGAGGGCCGGTGAATTGACCCTGGATTTTACAGTTGGTCATTATCAACGGAGGAAACTTTTTCGGTCGATTATTTACTGGCCCTATGCTCCGATTTATCGGCATAGTAGAGCTGACCATTCTCAGCATCGTCGCATGTACCATAGTAATAATCGGTATGATCTGGCTGAAAAGCGCCGCGAGTGTAGTCATCCTCGGGTTGCTGTACGGCTTCTTCTCCGGGATCAGTGGGTATCTCTATTTCATCTCATGGTGGACAGGAACTGACGTCTCTGCCGGTAGATATCGCAGTAATGGCACCTATGTTAGGGTTAACATCTCACCCTGCTGAGCTCGGGTTCGTTCTAAACGTTTATTGCCTTTTGTCGCTTTGAATGATGGCTTCCTTGATTCTGTCGTAGGGCAAGAATGGGGGTTGGTTTCTCGATTGCAGGTGCGTTGCGTCCGTCTCTTTTTCACAATTGCCTATCCAATTAAATGCTGACATCTTATACGTCAAACACCCAGGTATCGGCGGCTTAGTGGGTGAGTCTCTGGAATTGAGCTTTATCGAAAACATTGTACTTCAACGACGATGTGTGACATTTCGCAGGATCTCCGATCTGTGGCGCGCTGTTGACAGGCCGTTACATATGGTGGGCACCGGCTGTTTTTTGTGGGGTGTGTCAGCCTTTCCTGCGAGATCTAATCGCGCCCGATGGTTGACCTTCCGAATTGTCACAGGCGACCGGTCTGGTAGCCAGTGCTTTGTTCGTTGGCGTGCGGTTCTTGTTGCTCCGCCCGGCCTTGACACAGGAAAACCACGATGACGAACCTGTAGTACCCGAGAATGAGGAGGAAAAGAAAACACTTAATTGTGAGGTGCGAGACCTTGAGTCAAGGACTCGAAATATATACTAGTAGTGCAGTGGGCTGGCACCTGTGCCCTCGTCGTGGCTGTGTCGTTACATAAATTGCTTCACGTCAGCGGCTTCATGCTATTCTTTCCACTTTCTCTTCACCTACTACATCATCAAAGATCGCTCAGGCTAGCATTCTCCAACTCCGCAGATATATTCTAGGTAAGGAGGAAACGCAGTCTCCTCGAACCGAATTCGAATGATGGGTCCCGAGGTTAGCAGCTTTTTTCTCGCTAATGACGATCTTCTTGACAGCTGATATGATGTTCTCGGGATATTCTTTCTGTCACACGTACTCATTACCACGAACCAACAGTCGGTGTATTTTTCTTTCCAGGATAACTGGTAAACTGCGATGGTTTGACCTGGCAGTTCCATGTTTACTACGCGTGGCTTTTGGACATGGTCTATTACGGGAAATGCTACTGAACTTCCTCTGAGAAGAATATAGCTGAAGCATTCGGGCCGAGAAGCCCCGTATCATCAGCGAGTCACTGGTACGAAGGTCCCAACCTTTGCAGCATTCTCGGGAACCGAGTGAACTCATATGCTGATTTGGATTAATTGTACAGATTGGATCGGAACGTGCGGTCAACGACTGTGACAGGTTTCCGGCCCTCGTGATGTCCGTACGATCAGAATGACTTCTTCTGATCACGAGGTTGACATTTTGGTTTTGGGGACCCGTGACAGTTAGAACTCAGGACGAGTCTTTTTAGTTCACTCTAGAAAGATGATACGGCTCGTGCGTTAAATTCACCCACGTATGCTCAAATGAGCACTGGATGACTTAATCCGAGTGTCAGCTGCGCCTGTGGAATGACATTCATGACCTGCATGCCGATGATATGAACCGTTATCGATTCATCTGTGGGATCATGGTTCCACATTCGTGATTCGTTAAATTATTTCGTACATTGGATTGAACACTGCCAGGTTTGTGCCAAACAGACAATATATGCTACACTGGTCATATATTAGACCGCCACCAGACTTTTGATCCATCTCTTACACTTTTTTTTGCTAAGATGCTTCATTGGTTCAAAGCTTTTCGAACGTCCTCCGGCCCTCCCGATGGAGTCGACGAGTCTTCACTATGCACTCCTACTAAAGACGGGGGAGTGGCAGCATGGTGCACCGTGATCGCAGGGTAGGATTGTCAGTTGCGTGAGAGATGTTATCTACATGAATTATCATACAGGTTCCTTGTCCAGTTCTGTGGCTTTGGGTATGTGCAATCTCATCGGCCGAAAGTTATTTTTGATCCATTCTTCGCTTAGGTATCTGAACTCTTTCGGCGTGTATCAAGGTAAATTTTTCTCCTTCGGAAGATGTCATAATCGGAAATTGAGTGTTATCTTATGTTTCGGTCAGCTTTC
Organism: Chiua aff. virens; assembly: GCA_038094695.1. Taxonomy (NCBI): domain Eukaryota; kingdom Fungi; phylum Basidiomycota; class Agaricomycetes; order Boletales; family Boletaceae; genus Chiua; species Chiua aff. virens. Next base: position 8,308 of record JBBPUM010000291.1, on the reverse strand, counting down.
TACACTCAACAGTACCTTGAAGACGAGAGCTCATCTGCTGTTTCGTGCGGATCTCGACTTTACTACTAATTGATTACCTCCGACCACATGTTTTCCAGGTGGATCGGGAGTTTGGGGACGTTCCTCATCGCGGGAATGGGTCCCATGTGTGGGGGGTTGTTCGACAATGGGTATTTGTGAGGCTACTATTACTCTACATCTTGTCCGGTGTTAATGTTCCGGTTAACCTTCTGACAGTTACCATGTCTTCGTTGGTGGTGCGGTGCTACAATCTTTCGCCGTGTTCATGTTATCCTTGGTTCAACCAGGACAATACTATCAGGTTTGATATCCGTTATAACACTATTTTTCTACGAACTAAAATATCTATCAGGTTTTCCTCGCTCAAGGTCTCGTGGCTGGGATCGGACAGGGGCTGATGTATGTTCCTAGCTATGCAATTCTGTCCCATCATTTCAAGTATCAGAGCACAACCATGATGGCTGTTGTTGCTTCGGGCGCATCGCTTGGTGGTATCGTGCATACAATTATGCTGAACAATCTATTGAACGGTCCCCTCGGGTTCCGCACAAGCGTACGCATCAGCGCTGCGTTTCTCACCGCATTGTTGTTTGTATCGTGCATCCTGGCCCGTCCTCGCTATAGCACTACACGTCCTAAAACGAAGCAGATCACTTTTTGGGAGGCAACTAAGAAGTGTTTCACGGAGGTGCCGTCGTTGTTGACGATACTTGGGTGTGGCATTTGGACCCTTTTTTCTCAAGCTTGCTAATGACGCTGCGCCCCACTGGGGTTTATAGATATACCCTCTCTCAGATAACAAACATGTATCCTTTCTTTTATATACAGGTAGATTCCCTTCGACATGGGCTTAGCGCCAACTTTTCGTTCTACTCTGTAGGTTAACGTGCAATTATGTGCTCGAGGGATTTAACGATTGGGGATCCATAGCTAGTCATCGTAAACGCAGGAAGCTTTGTTGGTCGATCCTCTACCGGCCCCATGCTCCGATTCATCGGTATAGTAGATTTGGCCATCCTCAGCACTACCGTGTGCGCCATATTAATCATCAGTATGATTTGGCTCCAAAGCACTGCAAGTGTGATCGTCCTTGGGGTACTCTATGGTTTCTTCTCAGGAATCAGTGGGGTTCTCCTTCAATTGCGTTGGTTATCAACACATACTTACGAAATGGTCTAGACATCGCACTTATGGCTCCCATGCTGGGGTTGACTTCCGATCCCGCCGAGGTCGGGTATGTACCAAATTTATTTGCTTTTCAGTAGTATTGACTCGTTTCCCAACAGTGCAAGACTTGGTGTTGGTTTTGCGGTCACAGGTGTGTCCAATTTAGTCCGTTTAGTGCTGGTGCTGTCCTGCTTACGCATTTCCATCACCAAGCTATCGGCAGTTTAGTGGGTGAGTGACATATCAGCGCTGACAGGAATCGCATCCGATGTTGCTTGAACAATGCTGCATTGCCCAGGGCCCCCGATCGATGGCGCACTACTGACAGCTCATTACACTTGGTGGGCGCCTGCCACCTTTTGTGCGGTATGTTTCGTGCTTATATCGGAGCCATCTCGGGAGTCGTCGAGTTAATTCGCGTACTGTCGCAGGTGGTCACGCTGGTGGCTAGTGCGTTGTTTGTCGGCGTACGCTTCTCGTTGGTCCATTTCACTCCGGTACACGGCCATCACTGCGTCCAGCCTGAGGCTGAGTGTGCAAGGCCTGCCAGCGTGGACGAGGAAAAAAAAGAAGTGGAAGTGTAGGTTGTAGGGTTTGACGGAGAAAAGATTGTCAGTCAGAACGTTCCCATATTTCAATGTTTTCACAGCTCGACTGAGACGTCCAGTGGACGGGCAGCTTCAAAGATAAATAATTGCCCTATCGAAAAGGTTTCATACTGACGACCAACCACTCTGATCAAACCAAAGTCATGCATCCAACTAAATTATGTCCCGGGTGATGGCTATTTTCTAACACTCGTGAACGAAAGGACTTTCCTGAGAAATACCCACCCCATCAACGGCGATTCCGACTCTGTCCGATACCCGTGCCACCATCTCTCATACCTTGCATCTTCATCTCGTTCTCGTCCAACCCAGCCTCTGCCAAAATCTTCTCCACTTCTTCCAATATTGGTTTGTATTCCACTATCATGTCGGATTGAGTGCAAGGTACAGGATCATAGAGTGATCGACTAACCATATCGCGCCTCAGCAAGTCCAAACCCATTCCGCCGTAATTGCTTTCCGCGATTATCATTGGCATGTTCCTGATGCGCTTTCTGTGCCCAGTACTCACCTGTGGTCAGAGTCAATGCAAAGTATGCATCATATGAAAAAAACATACGGGAACGCGCATAGAACGTAGCCAACGTTTCCCCTGGCGCGGGTGTACTGATTACGTCCCCCACGGACCGTGTCGCGTCTTCTTCAGTGACCCCCATGAACGCCGTTGCTCGGGCTCGCAGATCATCCTAGCACGGGACAAATTAATACACTCGACAACACGGATCATATCAGTCTGGCTTACCTTGTTTGTTGACTTGTCATCCTCCAATACTTCACTTGGTGCTTTTGCTTTTGCATCCGCCGAAGCATCGGCATTGGTGAGCCCTTCTGGTTCTTCTTCGCTCCCTTCCGCTTGCTTTCTCTTTCCTTTTTTATCCTTGCTTCTATGTTTCTTTCGCCGTCGTTGCTCATCCTCTGAGTCTGACACCCCTTCACTGTCGTTATCGTCCTCGTTGTCTTCATTTCCATCGTCTTCGTCACTTTCATCACCGTCACTTCCCTCATCATCATCACTACTCTCCTCTGCCTCGGTTGGGATAACGACCCCACTGGGCTTGAGACATACGAACCGGTCCAATTTGTCCAACTGCAACATATAGAAATCGTCCAGCGTATACTCACGCGTGCCCAGTTCAAAGATGCCACCATATCTGCATGAGACGAAAAGGTGGTTCGATATAAGGTCAGAGTTGCAAGGTAGAAAAAAATGAGGAACGGACGGACATGTACAACGTATTTCGGAGCACAGCCAGCATGGCATTGTAACGCGGCATCGGTTTCGTCAAGTTTGGGTCATCTGGATCGACTTCATCGTCATGTTTATGTTCAGGACTGGGCTGTGTCACTTGCATGGAAGTAGCCTACAAAAGTAGGTTGAATGTGCGTTCTACATTCAGGTGTCATCAGATTTACCTGCGGTTCATTATCATCTTCAAGTTCTTCGTCATAGTCAGGCGCTGCTTTCACTCCACCACCCTTGACTGGTTTTCTTTTACCCCCACCGCCCCTCTTTTTCGGTTTCTTGAGATGCATTGCAATCCATCGACCGTTACCTCCCACCTGGTATCCGTACCTGCCACCCGAACGAATACACACTATCAGCATTGTCCTCGTCACCAATCAAATCACAACCCACAGGTCGTTCCAAAACACGCTCTCCAACCCTTCTTCTCCCCGTTCTTCGTCTGTCACTCCTCCAAACAGGATCCCGGTACTCTTCGTTGACCAAAGCGCCATCGTACATCCCGCACGCGCGGTTGGTGTATGTGTCGATGACGCTGTCTTGCGTTTCTCCCATTTCAGCACGAGTGGGGTCTGGAGGGCGGGATCAAGGCTCATTCTGCGCGTCATCAGAACATGTGTGTACAGGATGAAATCCACCATACTTGAGGAGCCAGGTATCATCAAGGATGACACCAACAGGTCGTTTTCCTTTGTTGTATTCCTTGCAGTAACCACCTGTAGATAGAATATGAATCAATAATGCACACATAGTGGCTATAGGATGCAACCGCTGACCGTAGAGCACGATGCCGTCCGGCGTCGAGAGAAAAGAGAACCCACTGCGAGGACTATTGATACCGCTTTGAGCGACACCGAATCCGGATATGCGGTACAACATACGACGGTTTTCGTTCAGACTCCTTGAACTCGATTTGACGCCATTTATACTCTTGGGTATCGAATACCCATGTATCATTGAGATACTGGGCTAAATGTACGAACTAAGCGCAACCAGTCAGCAGAATAGCATATACTCACTTCGATATCCGGGATCATAGAACCCGCCAAATAAGACAATGAGATGCTTCCACATAGCCATTCTATATGCGCGCAAAAAGCATGTCTGAGCCGATGACTTGCCAGGTACAGAAACTAGACCTTACCGATGACCTGAACGCGCACTGGGTCGAACTTTGGTCTCGATTCTCTCCCAGCTGTGCGTTGGAATATCAAAAATCCAAAAGTCACGATAGTGATGGAAGCTGTTTTGATACAGGGAGGAAAATTCGCCACCTATAACATTCGGGTGAAAGCGATTGCTGTCAATAATGAGTACTTTAAAACACAAAAGACCGGCGTACCGAAGAGATAGAGTTTTCCACCGCCCGCGGGGGACGCTACAACACTGTGCGCAGAACGGGGTCCTGGACAAGTTTTTGAAACAAATTTCCGCCATTCGTCCTACAAGAGACTGCAATGAGCGCACATGTCTGATCCATTTTGGAGCGTACTTTATCAGGAGAGTAGCGAAACACGTCGTTATAAAAATACTATGCGGCAGAGCGTCAGTCAGAATCAGAAGAGGTATGCGAACAACACACCGCTTTCCCATCATCACTAAAGTATTCACCTCCGACGCACCAGAGGTGATTTCCGTTTGGACAGGCTGTCAGCGTGGCGTTTGCGCGTCTACTTGGGGGTCCTTCCACGAGTTCTTCCGTAACAGTGTGTGCCGCCTCCCATTCCTGTCTCATCTACTGGAAAAGATAGCATGAGCACTGATAACGATGGAGATATAGAGGTACCAGAGCGTACCTTCTCGAGGATACTTTCAAGATCGTCGTCATCGTCATCATCATCTTTGTCACGTTGCGATTTTGTGGCTTTCTTCTTTTCCTTGCGTGCGGTCTTCTGAGCAGCTTTAGCTTTTTTCTGAGCCTTTGCAGCGGCTTTCTTGTTTGATGTCGTGCCAGCGACGGACTTATCTTTCGGCATGATGGTGAATCAAAAGTAGTCCGCGATGGCTAGGCTGGACGTTGGAGCAGTGTCACTTTTGCACTTGCGCCAATCGAATATGTTAAAAAAAAACTGGAATTGAAATTGAGCGAAGGAGCACGATGAAACTTCGGAGATCATCAATGGTATTAATACCAAATAGAGATCAACACCGTCACATGATTTCCCATTGCGCTTCTTTTTTTCCATTCGCCAACGCAGGTGGTTTCTGCTAGACATACAGAGTTGAATGCGATGGATTCGAATGTTTGGCTGCCAGCGGACACGAGACGTGATCCCATTGCCATCTGTGGGGTTGGGAATTGTTTCACCCCACAGATAAAGGGAAAGGGATGTGGCATACAAGGAGGGACGATAGATGCTGCAGGCACGTCTGTGGTGGAGGATTGTACGAGGTAGGACTCAGACGCACCTCACCTTCGTCGCAGTGCCTTAAGGGCTGAGTAAATATGTCTTGCTCGGTCTTCTATGCGAGCATCGTGTCTGTTGAAGAGGTGATAACCGAGGACAGTGTGGCTGAGATAGAGATTCGTTTGTGATTGGATGAGCGTCTGGGTACATCATGTCGATGCACTACTTGAATGGTATGTCAACTTTTGATTCCGTCATGGCTAGGTTCACGATGGAGCCCGCGTGTCGGTGTACCAGGTGGGCCTTGGCCGGGACCTTGGTTGACGAGGCACCACTCGCACCTGCGAGCTCCCACCTCGCCTCTCCATCGGTAGGCGAACTGACACTAATGCTAGTGGTCTTGCGTCGCTGAGGCTACAAATCCAACTACGAGCCGAGTCTACGCCCTGTGTGCCCGAGTGTCACTGAGCCACCACTTGCTTCAGTCTGTTGCAAAGTAAGTTTCCGGTTGTCATTCCAACCCTTGAGGATATTGAATGGGTCGGATGCATCTTGGTTCTAGGTGATCTATGCCTGGAATTGCTGTACGTCGCTTTGACAGCGAAAGCACTGCACAGCTAGATATGGCCATAGTATGATGTCACACCCTTATTTATCCAAGCATTAATTACTGCGCACACGAGCCTTCAAACCTCACATCTCCAAAATCATGTTTAGCGTACCCAATGGTAACTGCCGAGACCGGTCAACGTCGGTGAGACCTGAACCTCCGAATCATTAGCAAGAGCATGGACAGCAGCGACAACGGTATCGTGCACATTGGTTAACAGTGAGGGCCATTTTAATGAATCCCGAGCTTCACAAAATTTACATACATGCACAGGATGGGTCAGATTTATTGATGACGCGTCCCTCGGGCCGTTTACTTGTTTTAGCATACCGAAGCTAATCGATCAAGTTACGCTGCCGGGGGTATACGTAGTTGCTAGTGAGCCATCGGACTCCAACCTTCACACGATTATTCGAGGCGTCTACGAAGAATATAAAGGTCAGGAATTTGCGCACTACTGAATCCACCGTCAAAGTCATTATCTTGATTGCCATCAGGCCCAGAAAACATGCCAAAGCAAATCACTTTCTATCATGACACGGGAAAGGTACGTGATTATAGCACTTCTGAGGCTGTGAACGATGACGAACGTGACACTAGATATCGTCCTTCTGCTACAGAGTATATTGGTTCATGTCCTGTTCTGAGTAGCTTATCAATGTCACCAAATCCCTATCCTCAGGTTGAAATTGCATTGATCGAAGCCGGAGCAACCTACACATCACACAGTTTGGACATTTACAACAAACCGGAATGGTTTGCACGCGTCAATCCGCTGACCGGAAAGGCGAGTGAAAATATCCTTGCGTACCATTGTCCCATAGTCTAACTTGGAGATATCTCTCATGTAGATTCCTGTGCTGACCTACGGAGGACCCACCGTACATCCTGAGGAACCCTCCCCGCTGTCCGCTAAGATCACAGAATCCTGCGTCATCCTCGAGTTCCTCGCAGATACCTTCCCAAACTCGACCCTCCTTCCGCCTAGGTCCGACCCTACCGCACGTGCCCGTGTGCGATTCTTCGTGGACGCCAGCATTCGCTATGTGGAGATTCCGTTCTTCGAGGCTGGTCGTAAGGTCCCGGGGGCTTTCGGTAGGCTAGTTGAAGGACTCGAGAAAATCCAGGGGTTGCTTCCGGACCCGGATGCCACCGATGGAGGAGAGTACGCTATCGGGAAGGAATTCACGAACGCTGACTGCGCGATCGTGCCCCTGCTGGCGTGGATACAACTTGTCACCAAGGATGGCCCAAAGGGGTTTGACTCCGATGATGGGAAGGCATTCGTGGAGGCAGTGATAGGACCAAAGCTTGAGCGGTTGAGGAGGTACACAAAGGTGTTGTTGGAGCGGGAGAGCGTCAAGAAGGTGATCAATAAGGTAAAAATGCTTCTCCTTGGCTCGTTTGGACGTTACTGACCTTTTCCCTCTGCCATCCAGGAGGGTATGGAAGCTGGGTGGAAGGCTAGGCAAGCTAGGGGTTGAATCGAACTTGATGAGCTGAAACATTGATGTACGCAAGTTAACACTGTCTGTGATTCCCACTGTAAATTGTACAGCAAAGAATTCATGATTGATTCAGTGATAGTTGTGAATTGAAGATGATCACACGCACACAATGCATCCAGCCCTCAATTGTCTATCTACCGTTCATTCTACATGCAGATACGCTTATCCACTTTAAAGCTCCGGGAGACATCAATTCCCCCTCATCTTACACCCAGAACCCTCATCACCCTTTCGCACCAATTCCATTTCCATCTGTGGGTTTGGAGTTGCTTTACTCCACAGATGAAGAAAAGGAGCATGGCATGACAAGGAAGGATGACAAACACTGCAGGCACGTGAGTGGGCTGTACGAGGAGGAGACTCAGATGTATATCACCTTCGTCCCAATGCTTTGGGCGTCGAGCAGATGCGTCTTGTCTGGTCTGCCATGCATGCCCAGCATCGCCTCTGCTGGAGAGATGATAACTAAGGACAGTGATAGAGAGCTATTTGTGGTTGAATGGGTGCCTGGGTGTCGATGCATGACCTGCATGGTATTTTGACTTTTGCCTCTCTCATGGTTAGATTCACGACGAAGCCTGTGTATCGGTAAGTGACTGACAGCGTTAGCAGTCTTGCATCGTTGAGGGTACATATCCAACTACGAGCCGAGTCTACGGCTTCATCTACTTCAAAGTTCAGGCTGGATCATGTCACTGAGCGACCACTGTCCCTCGCTTCAACCTGACCCATCTGTCACAAAGTAAACTTCGGTTTTCATTCCGGCTCCTAAGGACATCGAAGAGATCAGATGTATCTTGTTT